>JAWPHD010003353.1:0-132500 GCA_037043455.1 Cyrtodaria siliqua | reverse complement strand
CGGAGATTTCCAAATTTCCCCTTTCATACTCTTTAGATTTCCAAATTTCCCCTTTCATACTCTTTTTATATCTCACAATAAAAAATCTAAAAGGACAGCGCACGGTTTTAAATGAATTTTGGAGCGGTATCGTACGCGAGTTTATGTTTAATCAATATAATTGATGTATGTTATTTTAGTCCAACTGTCATATTAACTATATACAACAATTAATCAACACTTTGTAACATATACACACTTTAAAATGAACAGTGGTATATACTGAAAATAAAAATAAACGCATAATGGGTATTTCCGCTATACATTGTACTTTTAAAATGCTACTGCTAATCGAATGGTACGTAAACATCATGAAGACCTTCATCTAACACCGGATGGGTCAACAATACCAGTAGTGGATGAAACAAAATACCTTGGTCTTATTTTCGACCGTAAATTAACGTTTATACCACAACTTAAATACTTGAAGGCCAAGTGCCTTAAAGCTCTTAATTTACTTAAAGTTGTTGTTGCAAACACTAATTGGGAAGCAGATCGTAAAGTACTTTTACAACTTTATAGATCCCTTATCAGATCCAAGCTGGATTACTCAATTGTATATGGATCGACTCGCAAGTCATACTTGCAGATTCGCCTTACGCTATGAAATTAAAATCTAACCCTTTAAACCCAATTTCCGATAATGTTTTTAATCCTAGTTATGAACCTCTTTTTGATCGAAAACCGAAGGCCATTCGACCATTTGGTCTTCGTATTAAACCAACATTAAGAGACACTGAAATCGACCTAAATTTGATTGCCAAGTACAAAGTACCACTAAGCTGCTTGGGATTTGTCAGTTAACAATAAACTCTATTCAATTAAACCGTTATTTGGAAATGGCGTTCTTCTAGTAGACCCATTCATCGAGAAGAAGTTGTCCTAGCCCGGTGCAGGATAGGGCATACACGTTATACTCATTCATATTTATTACAAGGTGAGCAATTACCAGAATGTATACCCTGCTTTGCACTGTTAACGGTCAAACACATATTTTTGGAATATGTAGACTTTGATCCTATGCGTCAAAGGTACTACAATGTTAATACTATGAAAAAGTTATTTGATACTATAGATTTTTGTCTTGTTTTAGATTCCTAAAAGAAATCAGACTATATTAATCAATATAATGTGTTCTTATATATGTTTACTTGTTTATATACCCGTTGACGGGCATTTGCTGATTTACATATAAAGTTTATATTACTACCATATCATCTCTTATTTATAATAGTTTTATCTTTATATATTTACATTAATTTTTAATAACTACTTAATTTCTTCATCTTTCATCGGTTTTTGCGCACAATATGACCTATTGATGTGTCGGCGTGCCGTAAAACATCATTGATTCATTCATTCATTCATTCATTCTAATCGAATGGTACAAGACGACATTATGCCTGTCCTTTCGGACAGTGGCTACGCCTTTAAAGTTTCATTATGGACAGGATGTGCATTGGTGAGCAAACGTAGGCTTTAAACGTTGCAATCTCTTAACATTAAACACAATACTAAAATGGCTTGACTTTTTTCAAGCGAAACTTCAACATTTATGAATTTCGTGTAACAACATTTACGCTGATTGAAAGGTCTACTACATGACAGTGTTGTCCTTTCCGTAATTAGCTGTAGCCCTTTTGGTACAAAACACGTTGAGATATATCTGGAATATAACGTGGAATTAGGTGTATATAATAGTGTAGTATGGGCGATTTTGTGTACTATGGGGTTCTTTTGCTTTCACTATTTAACGAATAGACAAGCTGAACGTCCTTATGATACACACCTAATTGTCTTAATCAAAGTATATTTGTAGAAACAGACGTGAATTGTCTTTCCGTTTTCAAGTTTATCGCATGAACAGGTGTCTGTGAAACACTTATGACACTTCATAAACTAAATATGTTAACTACTTTCAAGTGCACTGTTGAATAAACAATGTACTATCAGGTAAGCGAACACCATAAATACATGATGTATAACATCCAATCATAATAATACAATTTCCTGTATTGCGATTACAATTAACACTTTCTTTTCAAAGTTACTTCACATCACTTTGTCTTGACCTTGCTATATTTGTAAATATATAAATGATATTTGTTTGGTTTGGAGTGAATATAGGATTTATTTTCATCTCGAAGTGAGAACACTTATATTTGAGTTTTCTCACTTCGAGATGAAAAGAAATCCTATATTCACGAAATACCACCAACACATATTCTATTTATTAAATACTCACAACCTTGAAACTGACGCAGAAACACCAAAACAATGACGTCAATTACGTCAACAGAGCGTCCACAGGGCATTACGTCATTTTCGGTATTTTACATGTGAAATATAAACAATGAAAACGTATAGCGAATAATACATGGGTATTTTCATATCACACTCTTTATCAGGCCTGAGACACCATATCAAGCCTGAGACACAATATCAGCCCGAGAGCTTGAGATCGAGGACTGATATGAGTCGAGGGTCTGATATAGGGTCTGATATGAAAATAAACATTTTGTATTCTATTTATCATATACTTCTGTTTATAATGACTTTGTTGAACTGTCAACTTCAGTGAACTTACTACGCTGTTTTCCAGGGAGGAAGTAATGATTGTATTGATAGATGTAATTCCATTCTGACGAGTTGAAGTCTGTCACGTAAGTGTACACGACATGGCTATATTGTGTCTGAGGTGGAGAACACGTCACCGATATGCACAACTAGGCTTGAGTTCAGGGGCTGGATTTCAGAAAGACTAGTCTACAAAGTTTGTGTATAAAGGGCAATAATTGTCAAAAATCATTCAACAAAAACATGGTGATGATATGTGCAACTAGGCTTGGTACTGCCCATCACTGCCAAATTTCGTTGAAATTAAGTCGAGCGTTCAAGAGAACTAGCATGTACAACGTTAGTGTATTCAAACCTTTAGAGAGCTATAACTCCGCAAAAAATCATTCAACCGGAACACGGCGATGGCATGCACAACTAGGTCAGGTACTGATTATCCCTACAAATATCCACTGAAATCCAGACTTGGGTTCAGGAGAACTAGTCCGGACAAAATGTGTGTATTAAAACCTTTAAAGGTCCATAACTCCGCCAAAAATCTTTCAACATAAATACAGCCATGACATACATAAGTAGTCTTGGTACTAATCATATCTGCAACGTTTTGTTGAAATCCGGCCATGGGTTCATGCAAAATAATCCGGACAAATTGTGTGTATTAAAACATTTAAAGGGCCATAATCCTGCCAAAAATCATTCAACCGGAAACACGGGGGCGATAGGCATACCATATTTGGTACTGATCATCCAGCAAAATTTCATTAAAATCTGGCCAAATGAAGTACCTATCTTCTTAATGAGTCAAAATAAGCCTTTTTAACTAAATCAAGGGCCATAACACCGGTGTAACTAATCCGATGTTGATGAGTACCTTCTTTGTGGCTTTCTAGGCTATTTTTTTTTTGTATTTATATATACACGAGTATTTTTGTGCTTTACTTATATTGCCTATTAATGCTGCCTTGTTGGTTAGAGAATAGTTCATGCGGGGATTTCTTTATTTACACTGTCCCGTTTAATTTGGATGACAGTAGAGTAAGTGTGAGGTTTGGTGCACCCTAGAATCTGGTTTAAACTCCCAGCGGCCTTTTTGCCACTGACCCTTCAAAGGCGGTAGCAACTACTTTCAACCCTTTTGTGTTTGTGACGTCATATGCCTTTATTATTACTATTGCCATTCGTGTTTGTCTTTTTGCGTGTTTTGGGTTTACTGTGTTCTGTGAATGCTGCATTTCCTGTTCGAGTTTTATACTTACTTTCAAACTCGCTTTCATTAGTATCAACAATCTGGTAAAGTTTGGAAAAGATCCGCTGAAATATGAAGACCCAATCGTGTTAATAATGCCAAATTATGGCATATTTCAGAAAATCAAGGGTCATAACTTCGGTGTAAATGGTACGTTCTGGCTGTTTTTTGAGTTCATTCAAGATTTTATTGCTATTAACGATGTATGCAAGTTTGGTAAAGATCAAATAATAAAAGAAGTTGATAGTGTTCACAAGGCAGAATATGGCATTTTTTAGCAAAAACAAGGGCCATAACTGCAGCGTATATGGTCCGATCTGGCTGGTTTCGAGCTCGTGCGATATTTTATTGATATTAACGAGCTGCGTTAATTTGGTACAGATCAAATAATAAATGCACGTGCTAGAGTGTTAACAAAGCAGAAAACCGCACTTTTCAGCAAAACAAGGGCCATAACTCTGGTGTTACAAATCTGATATAGCTAATTTCAAACTGATCTGAGCTTTCATTGTGATAAACACACTGGCAAAGTTTCGTAAAGATCAAATACAAAATGCAGGTGCCAGAGTGTAAACAAGACTTAATTTTGCATTTTTTTAGCAAAACAAGGGCCATAACTCTGGTGTTACTGATATATCTGGCTGGTTTCAAATCATTCAAGCTTGCATTACTATAAATATATCAGCAAAGTTTCATAAAGATCAAATACAAAATGAATGTTGCTAGAGTGTAAACAAGGCTCAATATGGATTTTTTTAGCTGGGGCCATAACTCTGGTGTTACTAATCCGATCTTGCTGGTTCTCGAATTCATCCGAGCTTTTATTGATATAAAAAAGAGTATGATAATGGACCTTTGAAACGCCGAGCAAGACACTGGCAAGTTTCGTAAATATCTAAGTAATAATTATGCGACGACGGACGGACGACGGTAACTCGCTATCTCATAAGCTCTACTGACCGAAAGGTCAGCAGAGCTAAAATTATAACCATTTCGTCGTAGAAATCTTAGTATATTAATCCTGTATCATTTAACTTAAAGCGGCTTGCATATAATTAAATAAAAACTTGAGATTTTAATTGTCTTTGTTATTCTTATTCTACCATATGTTTAAATATATTATTTATGCAATATTATGTATAGTAAAACAATTTGCTTTGAATTATTCTAATAATTAATATTAATGATTGAAAAATTACAAGTTATGTAGGAAAACCAACGGGACGCTGTGAGTTTTTAAAAAATCAAGATTGCCGTGTTTCCCTTTAATAATTCAAACATTGTGGTTGCTATGACAACAGAGATTGTATAAAATAAAACTGTTACTAAATACAGAAAATGGTTTCTGCACAATAACTTTAGTTAGGAATGAGATATTGGAATGAATCTTTATGTGTTCATATATTGTATATGAAGCTTATAAATTTGAACAAAAAGCTTTTGATTGCATTTGTGGTCACTGGGGTCAAGGTCAAGGTCACTGTTACTAAAAATAGAAGAATGGTGTCCGCTAATTAACTTTAGTTAGGAATGACCTGAAATTGGCCTGAAACTTGGTGTGAAGGTAGTTTATATGAAAGTCAAGTTTAGGATTGCATTTGGGCCACTGGGGTCAAGGTCACTGTTCTTGAAAGTAGAAAAAATGGTTTCTGCTCAGTAACTTTAGTTAGAATAGAGCTATTGGACTTTATTGGTAGGTAGCTTATATGAAAAGGAAGCTTGGGATTGCATTTGGGGTAGATCAAGGTTAAAAAATAAGAAAAATGGTTTCCGTTCAATAACTTTACTTAGGAATAAGAAACTTTATGGGAAGGTAGCTTATTTGAAAAGGAAGCTTGGGATTGCATTTGGGGTCACTGGATTTAAAGGCAAGATCACTGTTACTAAAAACAGAACAACTGTTTTTGCTCAGTAACTGTACTTAGGAATGAGATATTGGCCTGAAACTTGGTGTGTAGGTGGCTTATATGATTTTAGCAATTTTGGGATTGCATTTATGGTCAAGGTCACTGTTGCTAAAAAAATGCCTGGTAGGGGACGTGTATTGCTCTGCAATACTTGAGCATCTTGTTTTTATATTATTTGAGGTTGTGTAGAGGATTATTATTACAAGTAGCTACTGTATATACCCCGAAATGCTAATATTTTGACTTATTTTGTGAAAAAAAGATATTATTTAATGAAAATATGTATCGCAATACATATCATATTGCCAGTCAAGTATCGCCATACGTATCATATCATGGGCGTATTGTTGCAGTCCTACCAGTAACTGACTTTAATTTTGGCAGAGCTATGTCCCTTTTCACAAATTTAACCTAAACAAGCTCATAACTGACCGTCACTTGAAAAGCATTTGACCTATGTTCATGAAACTTCACACACATCTTCATAATACCGAAAGAAATGTTGTTACACATGCCTAATAACCCTGACTTTCATTTTAGGCCGAGTTACGCACATTTTCGTTTATTTTTTCCTGCAATCTAACCCTAGTAATCTGGCTCATAACTTGGCAAAATGTTGACCTATGGTCATAAAATATATACAATTTTTCTTTTTCAAATATTCAGTGTCATTTACAAGTCCAATAACTCTGACTTCCATTTTAGTGGAGTTTTGGCCCTTTTCAGAAAACTTCAACCTGCAATCTATCTTACCTCATGACTTGGAAAATATTGACCCATGGCCATGAAACTTTATACATTTTCACCATATCACTTATCCAATGCAGAGTTTATAGGACACTTTTTATAATTCATGAAGGATTACCCTGTTTTCAGATTTTATAGTAAGATTATACCTGATGAAATAAGCCTGTTTTCAGATTTTATAGTAAGATTATACCTGATGAAATAAGCACCCGACAGGTAACACTAGTGTTTCCTGGAACACCCTTCTTGTTCATTAAACTGTGCGACCAGCAAAATATTTACCAAACATGATACATATTCATGCAATCTCACTGTTACGTTTGTGATGTTATACCTTGCCTTTTGTTCGTCTTCGTAATTGGTGGTTGTTCTGTTTTAGTTAAAGCCAGAATATGCTTATTTACACATAAACTGAAACAGCTGACGAAGCACTCGGAAGCGTTACAACTTGGAGAATTACGCTAACTGTACACACTATGCCGAATAAACATGTGTGCACTAATTACGCTGTATCCCCTACATGCTGCGCCGACGCTAATCACAAAACAGTAAGCGCAGATCCAAATGGTTTATTTATAGCACAGGTAACGTTTATGTAAACACAAGAGTTAACAAGTCAACGTGCCTTTATAACGAAGCTTATGTTTCTAATAAGGTGTTTCTCTTAACGGCTGGGTTCATAGGGGGATTTAATACAAATTTGACGGTAATATTATACACAAATACTTGGCACAAAGTCTCTATCAGCTCTGTTAAGGTTAACAATAAGCATGTTGTGACTTTAACTGTGGTCCTTGAATGCTACATTTTCTGTTCGACTTTGCTTACAGACTGTTCATGAACATAAGATCAGTTTACAAAGAACTCAAAATATAATAAATTTATTGTATTTCAGGTTTACTCTATGTTTTCCACTGACAGATAGATAGTTCAAACAAATCTACAGATGCAATATACTATAACCACATGGACACATGAGGTATTCCAACCACATAGAGACACACACGATATTTAGCTATAGAGATTTTATGAGATATATTCCCACTTAAAAGCACACAATATATTCCAACCACATACTTTAAGAATGAAGATTTCTTACTACAGTTATATTTCAACCACAAAACATATTCAAACCACATAATTATAGAAACTGCATAGATACATTTGATGTTTCCACCATTTGAGACTTGTGATGTTCTAACAATGTTGAATATACATATGTGCTATTCCAGCCACATAGCTCTAGATTAGATTGTGGTATTCCAACCACATAGGCTAGACACATGATGTATTAATTCCAGCAATATAGCACAAAGTGATAGTCGTGCCACAAGAGAACATATATTCCAACCACTTAGATGTCAGATATATTCCAACTGCATATAGACAAGACATGTTTCAACTATATACAGATCTGTGATAAGCCGACTGTATAGAGACATGACAACACAATTTTGTTGCATGAAGGCAAGAGTTATTTGAACCGCATAGAGATCTGATATAATACAACCACATGGAGGAAGAAAGAAATAGTCCAACCACTAAGCCACTAGCATAGACATGATAATATATTTCCGTTACATCGAGACAATATGGGTAAATCAAACCACATAGAAACCCAGTGTATTAACAACCACATGGAGACATATATTGCAACCATATATTCCAACCACATTGGATACCAGAGATATTCAAACCACAGAGACATGAGATAAGCCAGCACCCTAGCGACATGATAATATATTTCCAAAACATGGATACAATCTGTGTATTCGAACCACATATAGAGCCGTTGTATTCCAACCACATGGAGACAGATATTGAAACCAAATTCCACCCACATGGAGATGAGAGATATTCCAACCACAGAGACTTGAGATAAGTCACTAGCACAGAGACATGATCATATATTTCCAATACATAAAGACAATCTGTGTTGTTCAAACGACATATAAACCCGACTACAACCACAAGAAAAATGAAAACACATATAATCTAGGGTTGAGTATTGCCGTCAAAACTGTGTCCATGTGTATATGTTTTACTGATATATTGTTATACCTCTATAAATAGAGAGTCAGACCCGATGTATTGTAACCACATGGAGACAAGAGATATTCCAACCATGAAGAGACCTGATATATTCCAGCCACATAGAGAAATAAGACATTGTGATTTCCTATCACATGGATGTGCTTATGTAGTAATTAGTTCAACAACCAAGAATAATTCTCATATGCATTAATTGGAGAAACTAAAATAGATTTTTATGACAGCATAGTAGTAGCACCATAAATAATTGTGAAAATGTGACATATTTTTAAAATGTGTATAATTATGCAACAACATTAAGCACCATTACAAGCCTTGGCATGAGTTTCTGAATTAGAGTAGACAAGACGGAAGAAAGGCTAAGGTCAATCAGACTTTCAAAATGGCCAAATTTACTGAAAGTAGTCAAACAAATTTAAAAAAATCAAGAACTGCACAATAGATTATGCCAGTTCTTTTTTAAAAACCCAATGCTGGGAACTACATTTATTCAATTTATGGTTGGTTTTGGTCTATGCAAATTATACAACATTACCAATATTTATATAAAGCTGTATATAGGTAAATATATGAAAATGAAATATCCTCTGGAACTGCTGCCAGTTTTCCCATGAACCATGACAACAACGTTTCTTGCTTCAGTTGTTTACTTTTGTAGCTGATTGTAATCTAAGATGGCAGTTGTTTTTAAAAAAAGACTAAAATGTTCAAAAATGATATTATTATTTGGATCAAAATATCTGTAACTGTTGGATGTCATATGTTTAGCTCGACTTTTTTAAGAAAAAATAGCTATTGTCATAACTTGATCGTCGTTGTTTGCATCTGCATCGTTTGCATCCCCTGGTTAAAGTTTTCTATGTAAGCTTGTTGTTTTGCAACTTCACACATGTTTTCAGCATCATTAGACAACTTCATTAAGCCAGGTTCTGTAACTCATGCTTTTATTTTAACAAAATTATGGTCCTTTTGATACTTACACTTGGTTAGAGGAAACAACTTTTTTTGGGGGTTAAAAGTTCAAAGGTCTAGGTTGCCATGGCCGTATATAGAAATAAGTTGTTTGCACAATAGCTTTGAAACATGAAAGCATGACACACATTTGTGTGCCAAACTTTATTGGTACTTTGCCCTTGGTGAGAGATGGAACACAATGGATTTAGGGTCAGTCGGTCAATGGTCGAGGTAACCATGAACTGCTAAGGAAATATGCATTCTGCCTGATAATTATGAAACCATAACATCTACAGTGATGACAACAAAAATAACAAGGGGACGCAAACGATACAGATGTAGACGATGATGACGTGATAGGATGAACCCTTATGTTTTTTGGCTCTGTTGGTTAAAAAGTCATCCCCATGTGGTTGCCGGGGTAGAACACAACCACTGCAAATCCCGCCATAGGCAAAGGGGTAGGAACCCCCACCCCCCTCCTTCATGTAGGAACCCCCACCCCCTCCTTCATGTTCTTTTTGTCTTTTTTTTAACATGCTCATGCTTCTTCTTCATGACACCGCATATGCAAATGTGGAAAGTGGCTCCATCGTAAATGGAGTGTCTACAATATAATTTGCATCAAGTTTGCAGTTCTGCAAGTCAGAAGGTTCTAGGCCCATGCTCCATATTTTATCTAGATGTAAACGGATCTAGATGTAAATGGAGGATGAGCCTGAAGTGTTCATCCCTGTTTGGCGCCATATAACCTTTTTTGTGTTGGTACGCCGTAAAAGTCCAATTCAGTCAGATCAAATGTCAAGGTTGCAATGACCTCATATGGAAGTACTCGGCGCACTAACTTTGTAAACATAAAAGCCACACTCGTGAAACTTCATAGGTAGACTTCCATTGGTGAAAGGAAGAAACCTATTGTTTTGAGTTTCAGTAGGTCAAATGTCAAGGTCGACATAACCTTATAGGGAAATATGCGATGAATTCAAAAGCGCGACACCTGCGCTTATGAAACTTCATGTGTACATTGCCCTTGGTGAGAGGAGGAACTTATTGTTTATTTACCGACGAGGCAAGAAAAAAGTGCAGACGTTACTTTCCTGTTGGTGACAACAACATTTATAGTAACATGTGTTGTAAGTGCAACCAAAATCATAAGATATATTAGTAAAATATTCATATTCTCGGCATATTTTAGCATTTATTTTGTATAAAGACACGTTAAATATTGTGGAAATGATTGTATTGTAATGAAATGATTATTTATATCCCATGATTTAATCAATTCTGCATCAATGTACCGTATTTAATATGTGCAATATAGTGTGATTTCTACCAAAATGTTTATAATTGGTATATAGATGAGTTTCGACCACACGGTTTTATGTGTTCGAAAAGCATGACATTCTTGTATGGGATTGTCCGTCCGTTCTTCCAACCGTAAACAATTATACATTCCCTATGACAACTTTGAAACCATAACACTCCTGAACCTTAATATGTACATTGCCCTTGTTGAGAAGGGGAACCATGATGTTTTTGGGATATTTGCATGACCTTAAATGAAATGTGCATTGGCAATTAAGTTTGAGCCATAACACCCAAACACATGAAACTTCGTACGTTGCCTTAGGGGAGAGGAGGTAACTTGTTATTTTTGGGTTTGGTAAGTCAAAGGTCAAGGTCGTCAAGATATGCATTGTGTGCGATAACTTCATAACCATGACATCCGCACTCCTGAAATTTTAAAGGTACATTGCCTAATGTTTGTGCGGTCAATGGAAAAATGCATTCTGTGAGATAACTCCGAAAGTATATAACACCCAGAGAAAATGCATTGGTAAATTGCCATTCGTGAGCCTATTGCTTTGTATGTGATCAGTGGGTCATCAAGGTCACATTAGCATGACAATGCCCCAACTCAGAGAAACACTCCTTCTACTATCAATTGTCACTGTTAGGCATACACTCCTGGAACTTTACAGCAATAGTACCCATCTTAAAACAATGACTCCTATTTCTGTTCGGATTAGTAGGTCAAATATAAATTAAGGTAACAGTGACATTGCCTTGAAAAACGCCTTATATTGTAAGGATTTTAAATGTATAAAAATGAATGAAATATTTTCCCAAAATAATGTGGGAATATAAGAGTTCCCATTGGAAAACATGTTTCCCATGGGAAAGGTCACCTTGTCAAACTTTTCGATTTTTATGCCCCCACCACCGAATGGTGAGGGGCATATAGCGTTAGCCATGTCCGTCCGTCCTTCCGTCCCAAAAAGGTTTTGTGTCTATCTCCTTCCACACTTTTCAACCGATTGCTTCGAAACTTTACAGGACGCTTACCTATGATGTCAAGATGTGCATATCATTTCGCTGTCAAAATCGACCCAGTATTACCAGAGTTATGGCCCCTTTTTCGTAGAATTTTACTTATCCTTTATAAAATCCTGCTAATATAAGCTTTCCCGTCATTTAATGGAATTAAGGCGGGACCACGTAATGCTTTTCGGCGGCAAAATCGACCCAGCGTCAAATTTTACGTTTTACACTGAGTGTTTTCAGTGGGGGCATCCGTGTCTCATGGACACATTTCTAAGTTATAAATAATAATATTTTACATTTAAGATGAACTTCCATATGATACAGGCAATGTGACTGAGCCTATTTGGAATTACTTCCAGATTTTGTTTTGCTTGATATTTTGACTAAAAAAAGAGTATGATAATGGACCTTTGGAAACGGCCGAGCACGACACATACGAAATATTGCAGTCTCGGTTTGAATGAGACTGTTCATGAGCGGTAGTGAAATATGCTAGCTACCGCTCACGCCCTCTAGCCCCGGGTTGAGCAGAACTCAATATTCATAAAATCAATAGTACAACATTTTAACCAACCCGAAGATGGCATGCATATGGCGGTGGACATGGAGTATACTCCTTCACCATGTCGTACGGCGTATGGTCCCAGTATCTAATAAAATGAAATGCCCCGAAGAGCGAAATAAACATAATGAAATTTAGTTGGGAGCAGCGGTTATGAAGCCTGCGTATAAAAAGCAGACAACATATCCTATGAGTGGTTAAACAATACCCAGAGCCTTTTATCGGCCGGAGTAGTGGAACCACCGAATCAAAAATTAAGTAAGAAAACAAACGAAATTGAAAATGTACCACCGATAACTAAATACTTATTTGGCATACAATCATGGAACTTTACAGAAATAGTACCCCTGTTAAAACAATGACTTCTATTCATGTTTTGGGCTAGTAGGTAAAAGTTTAGGGCATGTGACCTTGTCTTGATAAACGCATTATACTGTAAGGATATAAAATGAATGAAAACGAATGAAATATTTTTCCTAAACAATGTTGGAAAACGGGGTTCCCATGGGGTAAAACCAATAACTATCATGCTATGCACATGTCACTTTTTTTGTGTGTGTGTGATATGTTGACTAATTCTTATTTGGCATATGATATTCTTTCAGATTTGGGAGAATGTTTTTTTCCTTTTTTCATTCATTAAAAAATATTTAGACAATTGTCCCAGTCACAATAACATTTGGGAAGATTTTCCCAGTAACAAGTTCCCATTTTATTTTGGGAAAGTTTTTATTTCATTAAATTATAAACATAAGGGCATATTTAATTGTCAACACTGTAATGAAAGATTCTTCCAGGCTTTGAAATGTTGTTTTAGCTATTAAGAAATAACTCATTTTCCCATGGGACATTTTCCCAAATTACAATATTGGGAAAATATCAAAGAGTTCGTATCGCTGTAAAACTTTGTCATACACCATAAATATTGAAAGCCGCATACTATTTTGACATTATATTGAAAGATAAATACTTTTTAATTTTCCCATGGGAAAACTGCACAAATCATTTTCCATGGGAATGTATTGTCCCATGGGAAAGGGTATTTCCCAAAGGAAAAATGTTCTCTCATGGGAAAATAGGCTTTACCCATGGGAGAGGACAACTTCAAATTTCTCGGAAAAAGTTAAGTGTCACCGATGAAATAGAATATAATTTTACAATCATTTGATATGTGCTTTCATTCTCGCCCTCCATCGATACCAGTATCATCTCTCGTCTCGTGTTTGGCGCTTGGAATTATGCGGGTAAAAGTAGTCCGGTCAGGTGATTTGCATATATATAGCTAGGGACCAAAACCCGGGTTTTAGGACCCAATCTAGATACGCCTGACAAAAGCACCAAACTTTCCTCAAATGTGTGTTTTATATTTCTATGTATTTTTAAAAGAGTCCCCAAGGTTCGTGAATCCCTAAATGTATTAGGATTATATGCACACCGAATTAATTCACCGCGGATGAAGTCCTGAAAAATCAGGAGGGCACCTGAAGAATATCAGTGGTGAATTTGAAAAATTCGAAATGACGTCAGTATGATGTCCTTTCATATGAAATAGTCGAAAACGCCCTAGCTCATTCGGAATTACTTTAATTTAGACAATATGCAGTTTAAAATAAATTTAACTACCTTCTTTCAGAATATGTCTTTCAGGATGCTCTGTCCTGTTCAGAGTACTCAAATGCCAAATTGTCGGAACCGATCAGATTTATTCCGTAGTAGTTTCGTATAATACTTTTTGAAATATCTTAACATTGTTTGTTTTAAATATGTTTGCCTTATATAAGGCTCGAACCCTGAACCTTCGGTTCAGTAGACACATAGTAGACGACACTCTGACGGACTGCGCCAAAGGCGCAAGTTGGTTTGTTGGGGGTATTAAACAGAATATAACAAATGCCACGATCTGCAATCTGATTGGTTCCGATAATTTGGCATGTGAGCGATCTCTATTGCCTTAGAGGTCTTTCAGCAGTCATATAGTCAAACCACTTTTTTATTTTATTTTTTTATTTTTTTTATTTTTTTATAGTATCCATTACATATACAAACAGAGCACATACATCTTATTCTAGATATTTTGATAACAATTACATATATACTGCAAAAAAAAGTGTCATACTCATTTATCAGCTCATGCGTTTTTTTCTATTTTGTTAAAGGGACACATGGCGAACTTGAGTTACATTCAAACATTAAAATAAGTACCTCGGTTATTAATCCTGCTTCATTTTAACTTTAGAACCGCCTGCATAGGATCAAACAAAAACTTGAGATTTCAACCCTCTTCTATATTCTATCTAAATTTGCAAGTATACAACTAATGCATTATTATAATAAATATATAATTTACTAATATATACAATCAATTTACATGTACCTTGAACTATTTGAACACTTAACTTTAATGACTGAAAGTATGTAAATCATAGTGAAGACCGCCAGGACGCTGTGAGTTTTAAACTAATTAAGATCGCCAAGTGTCCCTTAAAATCAACTCAGCATATGTATACAGTATCTTAATCTTTAATATTTTAAATAAAGGTATAGGAAGGTAAAAATGATATTATTTAGCAAAATAGATTACTGTAGAGCAAACAAGGTGGTGCGACATCATGTGGTTTATGTTTTGACATGTGTCAGTATATTTAAATGTACTATTATTTATAGATTTGCATCAATTTATTCACACGTATGTACCTTTATATATCTCATATACACATATATACATACACATCTACACATACACACACACATATGTATGTAAAAGTAATAAATTCAAATGTTCACCATTATTTAGTGTAAAGACACGTATCCATATATTCTCAAATATTCACATGCTATATTATGTTTAAATATTCTACCCATTATCTGTATACATGCATCAATAATATATTTTCAAGTATATACAACTTTGCAGATAAACACACATGTGTACACACATCTATCTACACACTCACTGTATGTATTGTTATGTATATCCTGTTACTGAGATAATACATCCTTCAGAATATGCATGGATTACTTTTCTTTCCGGTGGGGGAGGGGTGGGGGTAAACAATTGTACAAAACATTTTCTGGAGCATATATATAACGACAGGAATAAATTACAAACTTAAAAAAAAACGACAAGTAGACAACAGTGTTTTACTATGACGATTGTTATGGTGTCCCTGAACTTTGACATGTTTAATAAAAAATCTAAATATATCTATTTTATTGTCCTATTTTACCAATGTTTATATATCGACTCCTCATGGCTTCATTTTTTTTTTACTTTTAAATTGTTATATGCTATCCACTTTTCCACTTTGTATAAAGATATAATATGTTTTTTAAAGATATCTAGTAATGGGTTTTGCTTTTGCATCTTTTGCTGATACATACAAACATTGGCTTCATGATCATTTTGCTCGAAGTGATATCAAATTTATTATTTCCAATTAAGATATATGTTTCTTCCCAAATTGTCAAAGATATATTACATTTATTTCTCATGTATTCTGCAAGATATGACCAAAACTGTTTTACAACTTCACAATTCCAAAACAAGTGATGTATGGTTTCAGTTAAAATATTGCAAAAGCTGCACATAATATGATCTAGAATGTTCATTTTTGTTAGTAAATAGTTAGTGCCCAGAATTCTTTGGTTGATTCTATGTTGTAACCAAAGTATGTTTGGATATTTTGTTATGTTAATCGGTATTGCGCAAATTGTTTCGAAATTATAGTTAGGTACTGTTAAAACTTCATTCTGCCATTTTATTAATAAAACCAAAGTAGTCAAACCCAATACTTTTGTTAAATATTATTTTAATCAACAGATCATCAACGAATCTACAGCCTTTAGTATGTTTTTGGATTAGCGGTAGGATAAGAGGGCGTAATGGGTTTGGACTTTTATTGGATAAATGTGTTATATTCAATTTACCCAAGTAGTTTCTAATAGCAGTAATAAGACCTTCATATTCTAAGACATTAGACCTTATGTTATGTCGATTATTGAATTCTCTGTAAGAGTAAAGGTTTCCATTTGTGTTTAAAAGGTCATTGATTAATAAAATTCCTCCGTACTTCTTCTATACTCAAACTACTTTGCAAATCAGTTGTTTTCGTTAAAGAATGATTTCTTATTCCCAAGCACTGAAGCAAAGACTGCTGTGCTAGTCTTTTAAACCTCTTTGCAACAGTGCCTCTGTATCTACCATGTGTTAACTTGCATCCCGTGTAACACCCGTTACCTGCTGTATATTAAAGGAATATTGGTCTGTCATCTTTATAGTAAAAAAACTCCAAAAATGGATGGGATATGGTCAAGTGAAATTTTCAACCAAATGCATACTTTTGGCATAAGCAGTACATGATAGTAATTCAGCATGATTTACGTGAACATAATATGGCTGAAATTGTGCCATTTATATCCGAAAAGTTTGATGCAATTTTATTCAAAGTTTTGTATTTTTTTCTGTCAAATATATTGTTCCATTTATCCAGCGAAAGCAGACGAGACATCATTTCTAAATGAAATAAGCCTTGTTATCATATAATCCAAATTCCAAAGAACACCATTGTGAAAAGGGAAAGATATTCGTTTCATGACATGTGTGACACAACTGAGTGACTATTTTGCATAGAAACATTGCCTAACAAAACCAATTGATCAGTAGCATGTCTATATTCGAACAAAAATGGTCCAAACCAAATAACAATATCATAAATCCGATCAAATAAACTGTTCATCCGAATGTTTAACCATACCACATGTTTCAGTTTACAATGTAAGTGCAGGCTTTTCATGTATATCATTTGTGTATTGAAAACATATATAAAGAAAAAAATAATCTTTTTTTTAACAATGGTGTACTTTTACAATTATGCTATACATATGTTCAGTGCGATGGTGAATTTAACAATTGTATATAATTCAATGATGGAATCAAGGGCTGATCACATAGGATTTTGCATATGTTATATAACTAGGAGTCCGCGGAACACTTTTGTCGTCTGCCATGTGCTTATTTAACGTTATGAAGTAGGTAAAGTTTCAGGTTAAAGTTTTATGGAAGGGATATAAATGCGCCGAAATGAGAGCCAAAGTTATTTAACATATGTAACGACTTTCCTTCGGGCGAGATGACGATGCTTATGAAGTTCATGAAATAGGTTAAATACTTTTTAGTTATGACCAAGTTCACACTGCAGGTTAAAGCGTGACGGAGAGACGGACGATGACAGACGACGGACAAAGTAATCCTACGAAGGCGACACCAAGACAAACGATATGGAACTTTGAATTGTAACAGTTCATTTAAAGTTAGCTCAATAACTTAAAAGTGTACTTTAATATCTCTCTTTATAGCATTTATTTCAGAGAGGTCACACGTTTATATTATTTCGTATTCGTATATATAGAATCTAAAAACTATATTCACGTGCACTTTGCTTGAATGAAAGGATAGATATATTCTAATTTGTTTGGTTATCTTTACGTTCGATATAATATGCGTTTAACGATTAGAATGGTTAAATGTTTGCTTCCATATGTTTTTAAGGGTTGAGCTATATTTACATGACTAACGTAACCATTTTGAATGCAATCAAAAACACACAAAGGCAATTGGTGGAGTTAGTCCATGCTGTAAATCCATTTTTATATCAATTTAGAACATTTTCTTAAAACTTAACTCCCGTTCTAAACAAACACTTAATCTACCGAACTAAAATACTAGTATGTCTTAAAAGAAGTGTAAGACATTGACCTTTCCGAACATGCATATTAGAATATGCCAGCTTGAGTGGTAGCAATATGTCAACATGTGGGTAGCAGCCCACGGCCTAGTACGGATGTATGTATGTCATAGCAACCCACGGCCTAGTACGGATGTATGTGTGTCATAGCAGCCCACGGCCTAGTACGGATGTATGTATGTCATAGCAGCCCACGGCCTAGTACGGATGTATGTATGTCATAGCAGCCCACGGCCTAGTACGGATGTATATATGTCATAGCACCCAACGGCCTAGTACGGATGTATGTGTGTCATAGCAGCCCACGGCCTAGTACGGATGTATGTGTGTCATAGCAGCCCACGGCCTAGTACGGATGTATGTGTGTCAGTTCAATCGTAAGCCCGTCAATCCGACTTTCATTTATTTATATCTTCTTCATTACTTGCAGGATCTGCTTCATTTCTATTATTTACTTTAGGCCACAAAGATTATGATTGGCGATACCAAAGTAATTACACTACTGACACTAAAATATTTTTATAAAATATGATTTAATCTTCAAAAGATGACGCATAGTTGCTGCACAAAATAAAATATAATAAGGTCTGATGAAATATTCGATGTGTACATGTATTTTTTTGAAAGCCCTAATATTTATAGGTTATTTAACATGGTTCTGTACAATACGGAGATATATTTGGACGAGTACACAGCTGGAAAAGTCATATTGGACGAGCCGTTAGGCGAGTCCAATATGATTTTTTCCAGCTGTGTACGAGTCCAAATATATCCCGTATTGTACAGAACCATGTTAAGTAACCTTTTTATTCTATACCTTTATTTTAACCAATCATTTATAATTCGGATATAACTTTCGTTTGTTTCATGCTTTCAAGCAAGTCGCTATGAACATCGAAAGCACAATTGCATGTAGGTCTATGTATTTTATATATTGTGTTCGACATGGCTTACTCTCAAGCTTTATTTGCTTGAAAGAATGCCCATTTCTCCGTTGTCAACAGTGATTAAATACTACCGAAGGTCAGTTTCAAACAATGATATATTATGCTAGTTTTTTGTGTTTTTTTTTTGTTATAAAGGAAAATTAAATAAAAATATGTGCAATAGATAGGTTTTCATTACTTGACAACAATTTATGGTTAGGTAATGACAGAAGCCTGTCGGTTCTGATTTTTATTCGGACCTTTTCACGCGTTTCGGTCTTTATCATAGGTTTAACATGGAACCTGTGAAGCGTACAATACGAACAAAATACGGGATATTTTGTACGCGCGTGCGTCCCGATACGGAAATATATTGTACGGTCACATGACTCGAAAGAGCGTCTACGATTGGATGTATAAATTAGGTATAGAATAAGACCATATAACATGTACCAATGAGACTTGGGATTAGTCCATTTAAAAAACTAAAGAAAGTGATCGTCTCAGTTTCAGATATGCACAGTCTAGACATAGGTTTAGTATTTGGTATACTGGTTACTTTCTTGATACCGTATATATAAACAGCAAAACTTACACCGCAAAGCCGCCGCCTTTCATTCTATGTTCAATGTCAGTATGCGGTATTGTTAATTGGTAAAATTTAACTATAGCTGTAAAATGTTTTCAATATATTTGTGCGATTTTAAGCAAAACGAATTCATCTTACATTCTGAAAGAAGAAAATAGCGTTTATTTATTCTGATGAGTTTTCGTTAAAAATAAAGTCTTCAGTTCTACAGATTATGGCATACTTACATTGTACTACATTTATGCATTACGTGGTTAATTTCTTTTCTTAAAATCAACACAAATAAGCAAAACAAACTACATTTGTAGTATATTGTTATCAATCAATAGTACCCAAAATTAAAGGAAAATCGGATATCTTACGTTATTGGTTTTGTATGTTTGTAGTATACATATTTATCGATGTTACGGTTCAGAATGCTAGGTACAGTAGCATATTGTACACATCATTTTCTGGAACACACACCGACATGTTTTTGGTATTTGTACCTCCTAGTTATTTTCTTGATTTACGTTGGTATCTCGTTGTTAGATTATTGGCGATGATTTTTTCACGCATGAGCCGGTTTTTTAGGTAAATACTTGTAGTGTTAAAAGTAATCAAATACAAACATAGGGAAACTTCTGAGAATATAATGAAATTATTACGAGAAATTCGACGCGAGCAATATAAAATGCAATATATCAAAATTTAGTCTTGACAATGCATTTTTCCACATACTACTTCTCTCAGGGTCAATGACAATAAGACAATCAATGACACACGCTTAAAACTCTTTGGTTTACATGACATTGTTACTGCTGTGTTCGAATGTATTTCTTTATGAACGGAAGATTTTGGAATTGCCTTCGGACATTTCGATCTCTTGTCCTGTATGCGAGTGGCCGTGGTTACGATGTACGCTGCTTGACAATGTGCCGCTGCTGTATATCGTCATCTGTCGTGAACTGTAACAAAGGGAACATTGATTTAGAGAAGTATGTATAATTGCAGTACATTAAAAAATGTCAATGGAACCATTACTATAATCAATATTTAGGTAAACAGGACGACTTGATTTGAATTTGAAGAAACTTGTGCAATGGTTCCTGAGAAAAAAGGTTACTTTAAGGTACTGCTAGAGAGACAGAGAGAGAGAGAGAGAAAGAGGTGGGGTGGAAGGTTGAGGGGAGGGAGAATGGAGCAGACAGACGCTTGCATCCACATGGCAGGGCCACATTTAACGCCACAAAGACGGGAGGGAGAGAGCAGACAGACAAACAGACAGACAGACAGACAGACAGAAGCTTGCATCTACATGACAGGGCCATATTTAACCCCACCAGGACGGGAGGGAGGGAGCAGACAGACAGACAAACCCCACAAGGACGGGAGGACAAAAAGACATATATACGCTTGCATCCACATGACAGGCCATATTTAAACCCACGAGGACGGGATGGAGGGAGCAGACAGACAGACTGACGCTTGCCTTTACATGGCAGGGCCATATTTAACCCCACAAGGGCGGAGGGAGGGAGCAGACAGACAGACAAACGCTTGCATCCACATGACAAGGCAATATTTAACCCCACGAGGACGGGAGGGAGGGAGCAGACAGACGCTTGCATCCACATGAAAGGACCATATTTAACCCCACGAGGACGGGAGGGAGGGAGCTGAAAGACAGACAAACGCTTGCATCCACATGACAGGGCCATATTTAATCCCTCGAGGACTTCATTTAAACAAACTAACTAGAGTTGTAGCTAGCAATCACTATGGAAAAACTGTTGAAATATGTTTATCGTTTTTTCGGAAGATGTGTTAAGGTTTCCGACATTCTTAGATATTCGTAAACGTAATTTTACCAAAGTTTAACTTTAAATCGATTGATTCGTTGATCCGTTAATGTCATGTTATAGGAGAAGTCATTTAAAACAAAGGTTAACGGCAACGTGCTAAGAGTGGTTTCATTAGGTGATCTGAGATTCAGGTTAACTAGAAATCAGTTCAAATGGAACATATATCCGGGTTGTAAACCATTAATTTCTCAACCAATTTTGAAACTAAGATATTTTTATAAACAACATATTGGTTTAGACTCAAAACAATATGAAACACATGTACTACATACCCTTGTTTGCATCGTAGAATTTTCTTCATTTCGGCCAAGAACTTATCATTCATAGCTGTATATAGGTAAAAATTAACACTATAATTTGAATATTGAAATAAATAGGTAACGCTCCATGCAGTGTTCATCCGTTCAACTGCATCGTCATTTCCGGATTCTTCATAGCCTGGTAACAAGTAACTGTCCACAATGAAATAAACTGACACAGGCGCAGTGGCAACAAGAAAGTAGAAAACACAAAATAGCAACATTTTGGTCATTCTGACGCTTACTTTATGAGTTCTCTTCAAGCTTGCATTATTCATCATAGATGCTCGATTCCTTTGTATTTCTCGCAAAATCTTGACTAGAAAAAAAATAGTGCATATCAGCATGATAATCAATGGAACGACACTTAACACGACCAAGTCTATATAAACAAATACATACTCGTCAAAGTAGTAGAAATCTGGATTAAGTGAGCCGCAGTCGCCTTCTGTGAATTCATTTATACCGTTTGTGAATAAAAAGTGTACGTTGACTAGAATTATAACTAACAATGTAAGACTTAACCCTGTAACGACCTTCGTCCTCGTGAACAGTCGCTTATATTTAAAAGGGAAATATGTTGCGACTATCCTTTCAAGACTGACGCCGACAAGAATCCAAGAAGAGTACTGCATTGTGGTGTAGATAATGAAATAATATAGCTTACGGCCGGCATTTGAACTAGTTCTGAGGTCGTAATCGAAGGTATAATATATCCAATACCTTGGTAGACCCGTTAAAAGCACCACCGCATCGTTAGTTGCAAGGAAACAAATAAACACAAAGGACGGTTGTTTACTCACACCTAATTTCTAATTACACACAATGTTAAAACATTTCCTACCAATCCGAAACATAAAATAATAGGCGGAATAATTTTCCATAGCCAGCCAGAAACACTTGCTAAAAAACGACTGGTGTCGTTAGCTGTTTCGGTATTTTCGGTATTTTCGAGTATCGCGAATAATATTAAAGAAAATATCATCCGGTTTGATCTAGTTCATGCCATCCAGGTATGTATTTAATTGTATTGTATTATTATAGTACAGTTAAATATATCGAACATTTAGTCTTTACAAAGCAGTTTCTCTGATTTCACTGTCTGTGGATACATTCTGTCTTTCCCTTTTCCCTTGAATAACACTGTAGATTTTCTTTTTTCAATCCTCGAGAATTGATTAAAGCATATTAGACAATAGTTAAGATCAAGAACCAATTATCCACTACCTCACAGTATGTATCATAAACTTCATCAATTAATGTTCAAGTGAAGACATTTAACTGTATTGTCTCCATACGGATATGAAATATCACGTGATCATTTCGTCACTGATCTGATAACATCACTGTACGTGCATACTTTCTTTTGATTATTTTTGTTATTTTGTTGGTACAGTATATGCAACAAATAATATTCCGTGAGGTTTGGTGCACCATAGAACCGGTTTAATTCCCCAGTGACCTTTGTTGCCACTGACCGTTCCAAGGCGGTAGCCCTATTGTCAACCCTTTTGTGTTTGTGATGTCGTTTGCATCTTTTATTACTTTTGCCTTCTCGTTTGTCTGTTTGCGTGTTTGTTTTTGTGTTTTGTGGTTGACGGTCGTCCTTGAATGCTGCTTTCCTTGTCCGATATTTTTATCTTTCTTAATTTACGAAATCAACGTGCAATATTTATTGTAGCTTTCTCCATAACAAGAAAAGGTATTACACATATATTATACCATGGGAAGTACGGACTGCATGTAGATGTTCTGGATCAGGGATCGTTTTGATAGTGAAGGTCACCGGCACCTTGACCTTTAAAGAATAAGGATAAGGGTCATGTACTGGTCATGAACAACCATTCATCCTTTCAAGTTGGAGGACCTAGATCCATCAAGTTTGTAGTTGTTGATAGGACATCGTATTGATAGTGAAGGGCACCGCAACCTTGACCTTCGACCTAGTGACCGGAAAATAACAAGAGGTCAATGACCTTGAAGCTCTACTGATTGATTTTGATTTCAGGAAGTAGTCGATACAAACTTGCTTTTTGAAAATCTGTTTTTAGCCGTAGCGGCCATCTTGAATTTCCGGCCGACCTGAAATTTTGCTTGGATCAATTAGACATCAAGAGCAGCTTTCCTGTGAAGTTTCATGAAAATCCATCAAGTAGTTTCAGAGGAGTAATCGCTACAATTTTTCATTATATAACTCTATGTAAACAAAGATGGCCGCTGAATGCCATGTTTTACATTGAATCAAAATGATGTTCGACTCCTATAACCATCATGACATGCTGATCATTTTAGAAAAAGTCCCATATCAATATCTCTTATAGTTTTCAAGAAGTAGTCGCTACAAACTTATTTTTTAAAAATCTATTTTTAGCCATGGCGGCCATCTTGAATTTCCGGCCGACCTGAAATTTTGCTAAGATCATTTAGACATAAAGAGCAACATTCATGTGAAGTTTCATGAAAATCTATTAAGTAGTTTCAGAGGAGTAGTCGCTACAAGTGTTCATGATATAACTCTATGTAAACAAAGATGGCCACTGGCAGCCATGTTTAACGTCGAATCAAAATAATGTTCGACTCGAATAACCATCATGTCATGCTGATCATTTTAGAAAAAGTCCCATATCAATATCTCTTATAGTTCTCAAGAAGTAGTCACTACAAACTTATGTTTTTAAAAGTCCCATATCAATATCACTTATAGTTGAAGAAGTAGTCGCTACAAACTTGGATTTCAAAAATATATTTTTTGCTTTGGCGGCCATCTTGGATTTCACATCAACATGAATGAATTTTGGCTAGGATCAACTAGACTTTATTGGGAATATTTCTGTAAAGTTTCATGAATATCCATCCAGTACTTTCAGAGGAGTAGTGGCTACAAATAAAAGTTTACAGACAGACAGACGGACGGACGCCGCACCATGGCATAAGCGATCAGTGGAGCTAAGAACAGGTTATCTACTGGTCATGACCAACCATCCTTTCAAGGTTGAGGACCGTAGGACCAACCGTTGTGTAGTTATTGATCGGACATCTTTAGATAGCTAATGTGACCGCGACCTTGAACTTTGATGTATGGAACCCAAAATGAATAGGTGTCATCTAGTTGTAATGGTAAAGCGTTCTTCCAAGTTTGGGGGCCCTAGGTTTAACCATTCTGTAGTTATTGATCGGACATCGTTTCGATAGTTAATGTCAACACGACTTTGACCTTTGACCTAGTGACCCCAAAATCAATAGGGGCCATCAACTGGTCATGAGCAACCATCCGTCTAAGTTTGGGTACCCTTCTGCCAACCATTCTGTAGTTATTGATTGGACACCGTTTGGATAGTCAATGTTAGCCCGGATGTGACCTTTGACCTGGTGACACCAAAATCAATAGGGGTCAAAATGAACATGGCGCCCCGACCACATTTTGTTGTGGGGAGCAATAATTTAATAACTGAAGGGCACTGGCTTAGTCGTTGCTGGGGTGATTTACGGAAGAATAACCGTGTGACAACCTGCCGTAAGGATGAGTATTACTACCTAGATTTAACGGTCATGATTGAATAATTGGTAGGGAACTGAAGAAGTGAAGGGACACTACAAAATCTGAAATGAAGATTCCTGTGCATCCCTTTAAGTGGGGTGCATGAGATGTTGTAGATTTGGCGGAAAGTGACAAATGAAAATAGGTATTTTGTTGAAAAATATGTTTAATATACAAAAACAACATTACTGATGTGGAAAAAAAATAATTGTATGTACAACTCAGTGTCAGGTCCCTGCCAAGACTTGAACTTGAATCTCTTTTCTCGAAAGAAAAGTGTGTTTCCTTACACTACAGAGATCGCCCAGACATCACAGAAAGAGTGTACAAAACTAAGCGAAATTAATAAAGATGTAGATCAAAAGAATGTCAAACTAAAACTAGAAATTGTTATTGTCCATGGGACAAAAACGTATGGCTCCCACATTGTCCGAACAGACATAATTGATGACTCTAGGTCCAACCGTTCTCATTGATCTGAGATCGTTTTGATATTCAATATCCCTATGACTGTATCTACAACCTGAATCAGTAATATTTGTTGGTCAACCATCCTTCCAAGTTTGAGGACCCTAGGTCCAACCATTCTCTAGTTATTGATTGGACATTGTTTTGTTATTGATTGGGGATCGTTTTGATCTCAATAGGGGTCATGTTCTGGTCATGACCAACCATCCTTCCAAGTTTGAGGACCCTAGGTCCAACCATTCTGTAGTTATTGATCGGACATCGTTTTGATAGTCAATGTCATCGCTACCTTGACCTTTAACCTAGTGACCCCAAAATCAATACGGATCATCTGCTGGTCATGACCAACCATCCTTACAAGTTTGAGAACCCTAGGTCCAACCATTCTCTAATTATTGATCAGACATCGTTTGATAGTCAATGTCACCGCGACCTTGACCTAGTGAACATCGATTTGATAGTCACTGTCACCACGATCTTGACCTTTACCTAGTGACCCCAAAATCAATAGGGGTCATCTACTGGTCATGACCAACCATCCTTCCAAGTTTGAGGACCCTAGGTCTAACCATTGCAGTGCTCCAAGAATTATTTTTAGGGGACTAGCCCAGGGCTACTGGGTCCTAAAAATCCACTAGCCCTGTTTTTTTTCCTACTAGCCCTGAGTTTTTTTGTCACGAGCCCTGTTTTTTTCACATGCCTTAAAAAATAATTTGTATGTTTGTTTTTGTCTTTGTCAGTTATCATTTATCTTTTACGTATCTCGTTTTATTAAAATTTATTTAAATGAACCAGCTCACTGAGACCTGGCTCTATTTATTACTTATACCCAGCTGACGACATCTCATTATGTCAAAGCTGATTCTGATTTAACAGATTCAGATACTCATTATAATTCATTAAATACTGAGAAATTAAAAATTCAGTAATTATTATCTTCTCATAACCAATTGATGTATCTTTAAGTTGCGTTGGCAGTAGTCATTGGGTGAAAGCGTAGCAATGGTAAGATGAAACAATTTAGGATAGACTTTTTTTAGCATTACCCCACCCACAAATTGTATACAGTGATACAAGTTTTCAAGTCCAGTTCCTCCAGGAAGGCATTTTAATCGGCAAAATACATTGGAAAATAAATATAAACTGTTAACTGTATATGAAAATAACTGTGTTTAAAATGTATTTACAAAGAAATCGATATTACTTCTCACAAACCTATATAATCAATTTCACATCGCGGGAGTTCTTTCCCCTGAGTCAGGAATTTCTAAATGTTAATCTAAGTATTGATATATTTCGCTTTTCACAGTTTCATATAAAGCATGCTTCCATAATCAAAAGTCCATGTTCTTGATTCATCAAAAGTCGCCGACAAATCAGCGTGATTGTGTTGATTGCGACTCTGTATCGGCCTATTTGTAATCGTTTGAGTCAGTACCGCCATTTTGAGCTGACCACGTGACGAACATGTGATCAGCCGGTAGTATTTTTAAAAAGTGGTTTCATTAGCTAATCGACCTGTGTTGAAATACTACACATCAATTGATTGGATAATGCCGACTGTCAATTAAGGTTCTTGGAGGATGGACTTACAGCATGTTTTGATGTTGAAAATCGTCGATGCCCGCGGCAAATGCTAATTGAATTACATAAGCAAGTGCAATTAGCGGATTATGAAACATGTGGGGGATGTTTTATTACAGGTGCCTGACTGGCGCGTGTTTGTTATACACAGATCCTGCAATTTAGGCAGTGGGATTTATTTTGTTTTGTTTTTTTGGACTAGCCCGACAGGCTAACTGCATGGAATTTGTTACAAGCCCGACTTCAATTTTGACTAGCCCCGGGCGTCGGGCTATCCAATTTCTGGAGCCCTGCATTGTGTAGTTATTGATCGGATATCGTTTTGATAGTCAATGTCACTGCGACCTTGACCTTTGACCTAGTGACTCCAAAATCAATAGGGGTCATCTACTGTTCATGACCAACCATCCTTCCAAGTTTGAGGGCCCTAGGTCCAACCATTGTGTAGTTATTGACCAAGTGACCCCAAAATCAATAGGGGTCATCTACTGGTCATGACCAACCATCCTTCCAAGTTTGAAGACCCTAGGTCAAACCATTCTCTAGTTATTGATTCGAATAGTTTTGATAGTCAATGTCACCGCGACCTTGACCTTTGACCTTGTGACCCCAAAATCAATAGGGGTCATCTAATAGTCGTGATCAACCATCCCTCTAAATTTGAGGACCATAGGTCCAACCATTCTCTAGTTATTGATCGGACATCATTTGTGACACAAACAGACAGACAGCACAAAATCAATATGGCTCCCCTCCAGACTTTGTGTGGGGAAGCCATAACTATCACAGAAGGTTATTAATACCCTTGCAAACGCATAACCCATGACTTCATGTATATGCGCAGTTCCACTTCATACTGATGCTTCTCACAATGTTTGGGGTATGACAGAGGTCACAGTGACCTTATTTTGGTATGCGACACACGGCTATCCCAAGATGTAGCAACATACCAAGTTTGGTATTTCTAAGTGTTATTGTATTGAAAATATGGTCCGGACAAGCATTTTCTATGACAGAGGTCACATGTCAAGGTCACAATTACATTATTCTGGTACGCGACACATCGCTATCGCAAGATGTATCTAAATACCAAGTTTGCTATCTCTAAGACTTAGTGTTATAGTATTGAAAATACGGTCTGGACAAGCATTAAAGCAAAAGTACAATTTGGGGTTCACATTTCATTGATCAGAGCATTAACACATCTTTACGATTGTTCACGAATACCAATGGTTAATTTTTATGGGCTTACTAGGCCATTCGCCAAATTGCATAGACGAAAAGTAACCTGAACTGGCATATGAAAACCGTAAGAAATTCACACCAAATTCGCCAGACATCGGCGGTCTGGCGAATCCAAATTTTCGACCGATTTTGTCTAAAAGATCACGGAAAATCTCGAATTCTAATTCACAAAGTCTTTCACTGTTTCTAAGCCACTATCCCGCTGAGTGTTTTAGCTAATTAGTGACAATCAATTTAGATCGATAAACTACATATGTCAGCGTTTATTGAAAACCAAATTGTCGGTGCAATAAGACTCCGCCCACTGTTACGCCTCTTGCTGTCAATCAACTTGTTTGTGTCCCCGCGCTCAACATTATCTGTCATATAAAGTTGTGACATTATTCACAGATTTAACTGCGTGATCGAGCCGGGTAAAACATTAAATAATGTGAAGCCCTCTAGCGGCCAGAATGGCAGATCAAAACAAAAAATTTGAAGATGTTTGCTTACGAATTAGCCAGAGATACTCAGCCCGTTTTTGAACTTTACGATCACTGATAAGTGTTAAAGGAACACATGGCAATCTTGAGTTTTCAAAAACTAGCAGCGCCCCGTTAGTTTTTATCATTAATGTTAATTGTAAGAATTGTAATTATTAAGCCATTTGTTTTTGCATATTATTATTTTTTATATTATTGCACCAGTAATATATTAAAACTTATAGTATAGTAAGACGAAATAGTGAATACTTAAAATTTGATTTATTTAAATGTAACCAGGGTAAAAGTAAAAATGATACTGGATATATAAATTGTGACACCCATTTCAAATACTGCAAGATTGCCATGTGTCCCTTTAAGTGCCTACAAATTAGTTGTACACATGGTAGCGTTAACTGGAACAATGGCAAGTGTGAACCGGTGTTTAATCGGCAGTTTCTGAATTGGGTTCATTTTATGGTTGATTGTTCAATCAACATGAAACAATACGAAAGGTGCGATTACTCAAAATAATGGTGTATGTAGCATTTCTGAATTTGCAGCGCGATCTTTCTAGATTCTTTGGAACTCGTGTTAGTTGAACTTGTATATATGCCTCAGTTTAGCCTTACATTTTTTAAATATATTGCTATTTATTTTATTTCTCTGCATGTTAGCATATTGAAATGCATTTAATGAAAATACTAAATGGTGAAAAGAGTCTGCATTTTTGTATTTTCTCATTATATATGCATGCATTCATTCTGTCTTTTTTTAAATTTCAGTCTTTACAATTTTTAAAAATTAAAATTACATTCAATTAAATACAATTTTTACAAAGTTCTGAACTTTTTCCCGGTATGGGAAGCATGATATTATGTCCTTTAATGGGGCATAACACCGCCAAAAGTCATTCAACTGGAACACAACAATGACATGCAAAACTACACATGGCACTAATCATCCCTGCCATTGTATCAAGATAACAGAAATGTCATTGTGACAAAGTTTGTGTATTAAAACTTTAAAGAATTCCATATCATTAACACAACAATGGCAATGCAACTAGGCTTGGTATAGTTCTATGACATAAAACGTCACAGAACCGAGCTACAGATAAGCAACGTATTTGCGTAAATTCCCAGTTAAAACTCCCTAAATTAGGCTAAATACACTATTAAATTACTTTATTGGTGCGTACCAATTATTTGTAACAAATTAATTACGCAAAATAACCGTTTTTGTCAGCATATCATATTTTATCCATTACCGTGAAGACGGCCAAATTATCAAATGGAATGCATCACCGTTTCCAGTCAATTCTCAAATAAGCGAGACATTGAGTTTGGCTAAATGTGACTGGTTATCAAGTTTATTTTTTTCACTCGAAAGTAAATCCAAAAATATTGTATTCAGTCTAGTCTATTTTTAATTATTCGGCATCACCGAAGCACTCAACTTTCTCTGTATGTCAACATGGCTAAAAGAGGCGCAGGTCTTTGAACTCAGTGCAAGAATATTCATTATCGCTAAATATTAATAACTAACTCAGAACACAATAATAACTAACGTTGCGACGTTGAGTCACGACGTCAATAAAGTGTTGCCGACGTCAACAAAATGAACATCATCCGCCAATAACGTTCAATAAAGCGAATATTTGTTTGCAAAAACATAATTTAAAATGTAATAAATAGATTATTTAACTGCTGGGATCGACTATGGGTAATCCTTTACTAGATGGTAAATATGCTTTGTTTGTTTTACTCACACGCATGCGCCCGTTCGTGAAAAAAACTACACGCCTACCTCTTGTGAAAGATTTCACTATAATCAATCCCAGCAGTTAAATAATCTCTATATAATTCATATAGGGCCCTGGTTTTGTATCACTGCTTAACATAGAAGTTCAGAGAGATATTCATAATTTTGATAGAGCATCATCAAAATAACTGACCAATCAGTGACCAGAAATAAGACATACCTAATACATTCTGGTAGGTGATAAACTCGGTCTTTATCCTTGATGTTCAACCAAGTTTACTGTTAAAATTAAGGTATCTACAGTGTGATTTTTTTAAAAACCTGCATATTTCATGTACATCCATGCAAATTTATTCGATATATGTAACTTTCAAAATCAAAATATTGAAAATTATCGCCTTTTTACTCGTCCAAAGATTTTTATTTTACTAAAGAACCTAAGGATAAAAACCGAGTAACACAAATTTTATCACCTACTGGAAATAATAAAAAAAATTCAACATCTCTGCAATGAAAAATTATGAATTGCACAGGGTATAGTTCTCCCTGTACACTGGACAGACTACTTTACATCCCTCCGAAGGATGACCTATATTCACATTACCATGCCCAAGTAAGATACTGCGGGAGTTTGAGAAATCCGGGATGTGACCCCACTGGAAATCATACACGTGATTTCTGGGACTCGAGTCAAGTATGCTTAACACTTGGCGACCGCAGGGTTAAGTTTCCAAAATTATATGGAAACAAAAGAGCACAAGATGTTTCGAAAGATAAACATTCAAGAAAAATATGTCTGGAAGTCTCCTGAAACATGAGTCATACACAAATATCCTAGACACATTCAGTATACACAGGGTCTGATTGATTCTCACGTCTGCGTCTAGGTATTTTGATCTTCTTTTAGTTTAGATACTACAAATTACCAAATAAGCAAACGACGACTAGAAACGTCAGGGAATGTTTATGCACACACAACCTTCCAATTGTTCACTCGAATTTTTAAACATGCAGAATACGTAGTCTAGATCATCTGCGACGCTTGCTTGTTTACAAAATTATCAGACGTCGAACATAATCTAGACTAATTTCATGTAGATCAATCCGTGACAACACAAAACATTCATCAACTAAAAATGTGCGCTAACTTTATTAACACGTATGACAGTGGAGTGTGTAAACTTGCACATATTCTACTTACGATAAATTGTTTCGTTCTAACTGGAGCACTCTTGCTGCACAAAAGAAAGCAAAATGGATGAATGGCCGGATCAAAACGGAAATGGATAGCTATGACGTCAGGCTGTTCCAGTAACACATTACTTTCATGAAACGCCTCCCGATATTTCGCGATATACATGCTACTCCTGCAGTTGAAGACGCAGTATGCAAACTTCCCTAAAATACCTCAGGCTTGCGCGAGCCAAAACAATGCATGTGTACACGTATGACACCAACTATCTATGACATTGACACCTGCATATCCCACACTTTTCAAAATTGACTGCACTGACTACTGTCAGAAATGTTATTACATAATGCATTCCTTTCTGCATGTTGAGTTAGCTACCGTAGAAACAGCAAGCGTGTGGCACTTTATTCAGAGGGTTACCGTAAAGCGTATTTACATATATTTACATATACGTATACTAACTAAATGTTACCAGTGTGTGAAAGAAAACTCTGTAAAACCTTTAGAGCTGATGAAGGTATTTTTAAACTATGGAACTGTTTATTTTAAAACAAAGACAAAATCAAACAAACAAATCTTGCATTCAACAACTCAAAGTTTGTTTACACTTGCACGAGTCTGACTTATTATCCGTTTGTGTAACATGTACAGCCACACAAAAAATTAAGGCTTCTAAGTGCAAGTTATGTATTTACTTGTTTTATAAATGATCACAACTGCGTATGTAAATTATTGTATTAAAGCAGTAAAACATATTAGATATTTGTAAATCAATGTCTTATTGTGTAAGATATATTTCATGTTGACATACACTTTTATAATTAATGTATGACACCTTTTCTATCAACATCATTCACAGCCTTATTATTGAGATTTCTAAAAGCACCGCATTTTAGCAATCAAAAGGCGCCGCATTTTAGAATACCAAAGAACCAGAAGTCAAACCGAATGATATCCCCTTCAATATACAACACAAATTTATGATCATGTGTAAAATAAACACTGCCTTGTCTGTTGAAAAGTTGATTACATACCAGCAAATGTTACTTGTACTCATGGACATCTAAGTTTCAATTAACATTCGAAGCGCAAAGCAGCCGTCGAAATTAGCACAATCCCGAGACTGGTAAAATGCCTGACAGGCTTGCCCAATATCCAAGAACACCCAGCAAATGTTACATGTACTCATGGATATCTAAGTTTAAATTAACAGTCGAAGCGCAAAGCAGTGGAAAAATTAGCACAATCCCGACAATGCTAAAATGCCTGCCAGGCTTGCCCAATATCCAAGAACATTTGCCGCTCGTTTCGACAGGAGAAATTGGAATCCAGACGAGGGAACTCCATTAGCCAATGGTCCGAGAAACGTTTTACTAGGAAACAGACCAACAAGGCAATTGTTCTTACATAGTTTATTAAACGATTAAATGCAGTAAATAGTCACAACTATTTAGCAAAATTGGAAAAATACAAGAAAACACTTGCTTCGTTGTTATTTTGTTAAGGGTTTCCGTTTGTGTTCTGGCCAAAAGTATGTAGTTCACAGCACAAAAGCAAAATCTATCCGGTAATGTCCTCGAAATGTATGCTTGTGTCCAATGATTACCCATTTTCATTTTCTTTTATTGAATATTTCTGATTGCCACATGGCCGCATGGAATTCAAATTTTGGCCGCACAGACCATTTTTTACTCGCCACGGCCGACTGCGAATTTGTGTCCCTGGCACACAAAGAGGCAAAACAACATGAACACATGAAATATATATATATAAGCAACAAAACTGAATCACTTGCAACATACCTCAGTCAGGTGGCACGGTTTCAACAAGTTCTCGCTGGAGGGAACAAAATCAACTGGCTTCACCAACACTGCTAGGAAGGAGAGAATATTTGATATAATTATCTCCCCTTTATAGACATTAACAGCAGCCCAACATTCTCTGCTTTGGGTTATTTTTCCAGTCTGACACACAATAAGTGGATAATCATAAAGGAAAATTCTAGTTCCCTGTCCAATTGCTGCTATTGCAGTGCACAAGACAAAACACGTACCTCGGTGCATATCCGAATACTTAGAATAACACAGGTGCGCATAAACTCATTCAACTAATACATGATAAACATTGAAATGAATTATCAATTAAAACCCGTCATTCTCCCCATGACAAACATCAATCAACGATACCGCTCTCCTTTACTCATGAACAAATTGGGCAATAAACCAAACTTTAATTACTATCTCCCCAAGATCATCTTTTGTTTACTTGACACTTAGCATATACTCTGCCAGACATAACAAAAGCGGTGTGTAGGTTTACCACCACCAATTACATGTAAATCTCCGAGGTGTAGTCGAATTTAGTTCCTATAATAAAAAGTAATCCCTCCTTTTTCGATGGAAATGGGCATTATAAGTAGGGGAGAACTGCCCATTTCTATTCGATTTTGTGGTTATATGTATAAGAAGCGTATTAATAGGTTTTACTGGATCACTGATGAACATTTTCGAAATTTCGACTCTATGCTTACACTTTGTGAGCAATGAAAACAGTCGATCAATAAAAACAGCTGTACCCTTGACCTGTTTAGTAATCAAACAAGAACTTTCTTACATGTCTTGTGACCCCACGTTTTCTGGTGATTTTTCAAGTGGAAAAATAGTTTTCTATATGAACATTACACTGCTGCATTATCCATACTTGAGTTGAATTTGCAGCAAATCATTAATATGTGACACTTTAACATTGGTGTCTATGGGGAAAATAATTGGTGCTTTCATACCTGTATTCAGGAGCACGTGACCCCCTTTACTGCATCAAGTGAAATCTTCTTTAACACTTCCTCGAATACAACCATATGATACAAAAGCACTGCAGCTTTCAAGATGGCTTCCAAAAGAAACGTGAGTGACAGATCTTCCACAACAAACATGAGTGACAGATCAAACGCTACTTAGTCGACGCATGCACACTCGCATAAAACTAACAATCTTCACAGGTACCCGAACTTCTCTTCGCATTACTACATTTACAACCGTCACAATAACAGAATATCACATCTACTTACCTTTCACCTCAACTGAAACGGCCTTGAATACTTTCTCAAACACGACAAAAACAATGCCGGCTTCCTAAACTGACAAAATCGCCTGACGCGCATGCGTACTCACACAAAAAACAACAACATCAGTTGGCCTAGATCACAAGTTTATACATCACATTGGTAAAATAATTCTTCATACACACACCAATCACATCAAACATTCCCCTAAACCGTCCAAGTAAAACCAGAATTTCAAAACTGTACACACACATTCTGCATTTTCAAGTTCATCACACGACTGACAGTCGTCGCGAATGACCACAGGCAGTCGAGAGCGCTTGAGACAAAAATACATTTAACCAATACATCATCTCAAAACTCAACATATACACGTACCTACCTTTCGTCGCGAACTTTTTGACAACCGTTACTCACGAGCTCTAATGCAATTCGTTTAATATCCTCAATCGAAATGCTCACGATATTTGACTCTGCTGCAATAACAATGGCGTCCTCAAAATGTCTCTAAGATTGTCTGCGCATGCGGGGTAAACGTGACGTAGACATTAACACCAGATTTATACGTACATATTAGTATTCATCCAAGAGATAGCAACTTATGTAATACCAAATTCAACGTCCCGTTCATGAATCTTTATCCACTACTGTCTTTCCGTACTAGAAAATCTCAAGGACATGTGATCCCATTATACCGCATGCGCACATTCAATAGTATGTACGTAGCAAAAGTTTTATCTCTAAACACCTGATTTCTGGTTTATCTACATGTGGGCGTTATATTACTTACAAGTGCATGTCAAGTATCAGTTTAAATTTATAACATTCATACGCCTTTTCCTATTATAGTTTAGAGCGGAAAAAGCAGTAACTTGTTACCAAATAGTTATGGCGGAATTAACACTTTAAATCATAATTATGTCCGTATGGAGATGCATATGATTGTAGTTATAGAGTATTCATTATTTATCAAAAGTAGTAATGTTAGAGTTGCTTTACTTACATATGATGTCAAGTGGCAGTTTTAATTTCATAGCTTTCATACACCTTTTCCTATTTATTTTTAGGAGCCAAAAGGCTGTAGGTTTAGCAGACCCATTGCATCACAGGAAGTGTCTGCCTGGGGTAGTCGCATAATGACAGTCAGTTAATAATTCTCATTTATTTTATTAATATTGTTTCTGCTTATATGAAAATGAGTGTACGAATACAATATTGTTTAACATCTCAGTGTTATGTTTTTAAAGAAAGCATTCATTCAAGAGACAAGTTCTTTCTTAGAAGATAAATGACCGCCACTTTTCTGTGATTTTTGGCAGCATATGTGTCATTTGTGATGAGAATGTAAGTTATTCATTTTTTTAATTTGGGCCTAGATATGAATAACAACATGACATTTAAATTTTAGTTCATGCGCGACTCAATGCAAAAAGCAATGGGCATGTTTAACTGTAACTGTGTACCATATTTCACTAGTATGCGAGTTTTGTAAATAATCACACTTTATACAAACTGCATAAATGGTGTTATCAAAAAAGGTTTTAGAATAAAACAAGGCGATGTTTACAGGTCATGCTTATTGGAATATATCGGCGACGGCTTCAACCTAATAGAAGCAAAAACAAGAGGCCCAAGAGGGCCTGTGAACGATCTACTTGCTGAATGTCCCTTATAGCTACGGTTGTTGTTATAATATACCCACCAGTAATTCTTTTAAATTAGAAGGCCATGGCCTACATGTCGAAACCTATTATAAAGACCATATTTTTGAGTTGACCAACACCAATGTTAATCCCAAAATATATATTTAATTAATGTCATTACCAGTAGGGGATGCATAGCTTTTATTCTAAGTTAAATAATGAACATATTTCAGATGCAGATTTGGAGCATGCTGAACAAATATGGAAATCATTTAATATTAAAAACATGGGAGAACACATGACCCATATCTTACAAATGTATGAAAGGAGAAATTTGGAAATCGTCATACGCGATAAATACAAAACATATTGCAGTCTCGGTTTGATTGAGACGGTTCATGAACGATAGTGATAAGTGCTTTCTACAGTTCACGCCCTGTAGCCCCGGGTTGAGCAGAACTCAATATTTAAAATGCCAATAGTACTTAAATTTGAGCCATCCCGAAGATGGTATGCAAATGACAGTGAACATGAAACCTTCAATGCGGTATTTTCACACCATTTAATGGCCAGCGGCGTATGGTCCCAGTTTCTAACAAAACGGGTTGCCCTAAACGAGAAAACAATGGGCGAAATAAACAAAATGGAATTTAGGTCTGAGCCGAGGTTATGAAGCCTACATATCACAGGTAACAGTCAAACGACTAAATTAAAAAGCAGGCAACATATCCTAATTTTGATTAAACAATACTCAGAACCGTTAAAGGCTGGAGTAGTGGAACCACGTATTCGAAATTCAAGTAAGAAACAAAAAGTATTTGAGAATGTACCATCGATATCTGTAAATATCGGGCTCAGCGATCTCCAAAGATCAGTTCTGATTGCAAGCACGGGAAGACGTTTTACCGCCGACACACTGTACAGGCAACGCTACCGTGATATACAAAAAAGTATGAAAGGAGAAATTGGGAAATGGTCGAGCACGATAAATACAAACAATATTGCAGTCTCGGTTTGATTGAGACTTTTGCTGATCGGTAGTGATGAGTGCATGCTACCGTTCACGCCCTCGAGCCCCGGGTTGAGCAGAACTCAATATTTAAAATACCAATAGTTCTGCTCAGTTTGAGCCATCTCGAAGATGGTATGCATATGACGGTGAAAATCTGATGTGCTGCTACTGGCAGATGTTTTTGAAAACTTTGAAAGATGTGTTTTGAGTATTACAAATTAGATGATTGCCACTACTTTAGTAGTCCTGGATTAGCTTGAGGTGCATGTCTTAAGATGACCTGAGTTCAGCTTGATTTAATAACTGATAATGATCAATATTTGTTCATAGAAACAGGACTAAGAGGTGAAATAATTTATATTGCTTATTGATATTCAAAGGCTATCAATAAATATATAAAACATTATGAAAGAAAGTGATATATAAAAGATAAACTAATTTTAAATCACCCTTTTTGTGTCGGTATGTGTATTTTAGACTTGTCAAAATATTTGATGTATGATTTCTATTACAAATACATTAAACAATAATTATGGCTAGAAAGCTAAATTGTTGTTTACTGATATCGATTCTTTGTGTTACGAAATTAAAACAAAAGATGTGTATGCATATTTGTATAAGGATAAAGGAACTTTAGATAACAGTGATTACGATCCGAAGAATCAATTTCATTTCAATGACAATACAAATTATTGTTAAAATGAAAGATGAAACTTGTGGAATACCCATTGTTGAATTTGTTGGGCTTCGGAGTAAACTATATGCATACCTATTAGATAATGAGACTGGTACAAAGACATGTAAGGTTATTAAAATGTGTGTTGTTAAAAAAATATAATGCATGATAACTATAAAAAACATTTTATTTACGGTAACAGAAAGTTATCATCAATTGAAAGTTATTAGATAAAAAACGCACAACCAAACCAGCTATATTATAAACAAAAAGAGTTTGTCAGCATATCGTGACAAGAGGTGTATTCTTTTTAATGGTCAATATACTTTAGCATACATGCAATAAAACGCGCTTGTTACCTTTCAATATATACTATTATTGTAAACCTAAAAATATATAGTATTTTTGCAATGTATTACGAAATGAAAGATAACTGTTTTACTCAACCAAACGTTCCAAAAATGGATTGTTTCCCTTCAATCTCTTTCAAATAATTAGGGCTATATGAACCAGTTTAATCTAGTTCATATGTAGCCATACTGTAAATTTCACTCGCCCTTACGCTAAGTAAACCTAAATATCGCATTTTTTAACATGTTTGTGTGATACAATGCGCATATACTATTTATAAGTTAAGCGAGAGAATTTCCGATAACGGTTTTGCAGCAGTCATCGTAGTTTAAAGTTAAGAATTGTCCAATAATTCATCACACGGCAATTGGCGCAGAGTATCATTTGCAAAATTTGCAGTATGAATATTTTATTATGGTATGATTTAACATGGTGTATGGTACTAATAAAACGCAAATGGTAATTAGAGTTCCCGTTTAAAAGTCACATTGCCGGCGGCATATTATATAAGAAAGATCGAAATATAGTATAATTGGTCGTGTGTTTGTAAGTGCCCGTTTAGCCTGGTAAAAATAAAAGCCATTTGCTGAGTGGCTGTTATGGCGCTTAGTAGACAGTGTCTGTGCAATTCCGTTACTGGCAAAACTTAGGTTGCAATTGCTTAAAGAAATTCTTTCCTAAGATGTGCCAGTAAGATAACTTACCAAACTTCAGGTATATCTCTGCGTTTCGTTTCGGTAGAGATATGCCAAAATGGAGTTCTGGTGACGTTTGTGGAGTGTACAAAGGCCATTGAACAGTTCAACGGATTAGGAGATGAGCATAAACGCATATTGCCTATTTTAAACCAGGTTAATCACATTAACGGCTGTGCGCAGCAGCGTAAAAAGTATCCGTGCAGCTGTTAATGTAAAAGGCATGAGCATGACAAGGGGCTTTTGCAAACATATATTATGATTTTCAAAATGTTTTAGTTATTATTTATTTACAAAAGGAGACGGCGGATTAAAATAATTTTACTTATAGTATAGACAATAATTTTTTTATTTAATTGATAAGCCGATTGGTGAGTAGTAGTATAATAACTGAGCATATAAGCATAGTTTTCCCAAGCGGGTTTACTCAAGCAATTTAAAATCTGTTAAAGGCTTTTCACAACAAGCATATCATCGTTTTTGCTAGTTTTTGTTAACGATGGTGTGATTGAGTCAAGATCCGCGGCTAACACATGTTTAATGCTTGGGTTCGGAGGCCCTGCGAGGGGAAACTATGCTTATACGTTAATTTCTTATACTACTCATTTTGTTTGGCTTCCGTATCTGTGCGCATTTCTCCTTCCAACGATGAATTACGGCTTCCAAAAATTGTAAACAGTATTGACAGGTGCTACATGTACAAAAATACTGTTTTCCTTTATGATCTTGATATATTTCAAATACCTAGTTTCATTCATTCGTTCGTTCGTTCGTTCGTTCGTTCGCTCGCTCGCTTGCTCACTTACTCACTCACTAAATCACTCACTCACTCATCATTTATATTTATTTATTTATATATTTATTTATTATTGATTGATTGATTGCTTGATTGGCTGGCTGGCTGGCTGGCTGGCTGACTGACTAACTGACTGACTGACTGATAGATTGATTGATTGATTGATTGATTGATTGATTGATTGATTGATTGATTGATTGATTGATTTATGGATTTACTTGTTTATTTATTTGTTTGTTTGTTTGTTTGTTTGTTTATTTGTTTGTTCATTTATTTATTTATTTATTCGTATTCAGTTTGGGACTAGATTGCGTGAACGGTAGCAAACATGCTGCACAACCATTCCTGACCAGTATCAATCAATCCGAGACTGAAATACGTCTTGTATTTATCGTGTTCGGAGATTTCCAAATTTCCCCTTTCATACTCTTTTTATATCTCACAATAAAAAATCTAAAAGGACAGCGCACGGTTTTAAATGCATTTTGGAGCGGTATCGTACGCGAGTTTATGTTTAATCGATATAATTGATGTATGTTATTTTAGTCCAACTGTCACATTAACTATAAACAACAATTAATCAACACTTTGTAACATATACACACTTTAAAACGAACAGTGGTATATACTGAAAAGAAAAAGAAACGCATAATGGGTATTTCCGCTATATATTGTACTTTTAAATGCTACTACTAATCGAATGGTACGTATACATCATGAAGACCCTCATCTAACACTGGATGGGTCAACAATACCAGTAGTGGATGAATCAAAATACCTTGGTCCTATTTTAGACCGTAAATTAACGTTTATACCACAACTTAAATATTTGAAAGCCAAGTGCCTTAAAGCTCTTAATTTACTTAATGTTGTTGCAAACACTAATTGGGGAGCAGATCGTAAAGTACTTTTACAACTTTATAGATCCCTTATCAGTTCCAAGCTGGACTACTCAATTGTATATGGATCGACTCGCACGTCATACTTGCAGATTCGCCTTATGCCATTAAATTAAAATCTATCTCTTCAAACCCAATTTCCGATAATGTTTTTAATCCTAGTTATGAACCTCTTTTTGATCGGTAACCGAAGGCCATTCGACCATTTGGTCTTCGTATTAAACCAAAATTAAGAGACACTGAAATCGACCTAAATTTGATTGCCAAGTACAAAGTACCACAAATTCCACCGTGGACTTTGGAAACACCAACAATTATTTTTGATCTTTGTAATAGTAACAAATCCAGTACAGACCCTACTGTCTTTCAAAGCAAATTTAATGAAATTAAATCAAAACACATTAACTTTCAACATATATACACAGATGGTTCTAAAGATGGAGATAAGGTAGCTGCAGCAGCTGTTGTTCATAAACTCAGCATAAAGGGCCGCCTGTCTGACAAGGCCTCTATCTTTTCAGCTGAACTTAAGGCAATTGAACTTGCCTTAAATTATATTCAGGAATCTGATGATCATATGACCATTTTGTAATATTTTCTGATTCCCTTTCATCTCTTCAAGCACTGGGTAACATGAAATATGATGACTCAGTTATGCTTCAGCTTTTAGAAAAGTACAATTCTCTTATAGTTGATAATATTATTATTTTCTGCTGGCTTCCAAGCCATGTAAGAATACGTGGTAATGATAGAGCTGATAGTTCTGCTAAAGCAGCATTAGGTTTACATATATCTAATGCTAAATTACCTTATACTGATTTTAAAATTTGTATTAACACATGTAGTCGTAACTCTTGGCAAGCTGCTTGGGATTTGTCAGTTAACAATAAACTCTATTCAATTAAACCGTTACTTGGAGAATGGCGTTCTTCTAGTAGACCCATTCATCGGGAAGAAGTTGTCCTAGCCAGGTGCAGGATAAGGCATACACGTTATACTCATTCATATTTATTACAAGGTGAGCAATTACCAGAATGTATACCCTGCTTTGCACCGTTAACGGTCAAACACATCTTGTTGGAATGTGTAGACTTTGATCCTATGCGTCAAAGGTACTACAATGTTAGTACTATGAAAGAGTTATTTGATACTATAGATTTTTGTCTTGTTTTAGATTTCCTAAAAGAAATCAGACTATATAAATCAATATAATGTGTTCTTATATATATTTACTTGTTTATATACCCGTTGACGGGCATTTGCTGATTTACATATAAAGTTTATATTACTACCATATCATCTCTTATTTTTAATAGTTTTATCTTTATATATTTACATTAATTTTTAATAACTACTTAATTTCTATATCTTTCATCGGTTTTTGCGAAAAATATGACCTATTGATGTGTCGACGTACAATACGACATTCTGCCTGTCCTTTCGGACAGTGGCTACGCCTTTAACGTTTCATTATCGACAGGATATTAAAAGTAATCCCTCCTTTTTCGGTGGAAATGGGCATTATAAGTAGGCAAAACTGCCCATTTCTATTCGATTTTGTGGTTGTATGTATCAGAAGCATATTAATAGCTTTTACTGGATCACTGATGAACACTTTCGAAATTTCGACTCTATGCTTACACTTTGTGAGCAACTGTCAATGAAAACAGCTGTACCTTGACCTGTTAAGTAAGCAATCAAGAACTGTCTTGTGATTCCACCTTTTCTGGCCCAGTTGTTCAAAGATTGGTTAAATGAGCGTTAAGTCAAAATTTCAAATCTCTCTCAGATTTACGATAAAATGAATGTACCAGAAATTGAGCATGTGAAATGTTAAGAAATGCAAATTAAAAACTTTTAGTTGTACAAAACATATTTTAATGAGAAAATGTACTTTGAAAGTTTACACTAACCAAGGATTAAGCGAACCGATCTTTGAACAACTGGGCCCTGTTCTTTATTACTACATGTATGTATAGTTACAATGTGTCATAGTCCACTTGCTAGTGTAATAAATACATATTTAAATAAAATAAAGTGCCATCATATTTGATTTGTTGTCACATGCATTTCACATCATCATCACACTGTATATGCAAACGTGTATATCTCTGAATTGAATTGAATTGAAATAGGTTTTAAGGCGCACCTACACATGAAATGTTATATGGCGCCTAATAGGAATGAACATGCCAGGCTCATCCTCCATTTACATCAAGATACAATATACAGAATGGGCCTAGAACCTTCTTACATGCAGAACTGCAGAGTTCCTGCAAATTATATAGTACCCACTTCATTTACGATGGAGCCTCATTTCCACGTTTGCATTGTACATCTCTGAGAATGGCTGGGAAAAATAAAGCTTGCCTCTATGAATAATATTACGGTTGCTCCAATTATAATACTCTGTATATAATGTACTGGCCCGTTGAAGGGCTTGCTTGTACATATTTAAACCAAAACCGCCTCCAGTCCCTTCAATAAAAATCATTTTCTTAAAGAATACAAGATGTCTGCCACCGTTGTTAAACTTATCTCTAAAACATGTTTGTGATAACATTTATGTTGAACTGAAAAAACATGTTGATATGAAACCTTAACCAGATTGATACGCATGGCTATTGTGAACATTTATTTTGAGCTAAAACATGTGTTGATATGAAACCTTAACCAAAATGATACGCACGGCGGTTGTGAACATTTATGTTGGACCAAAAACGTGTTGATATGAAACCTAAACCGAAATGTTACGCATGACTTGTTATTCTCATATTTTAAAAATGGTCAATTGTCATCGTTGTTGACATAGGACTTGTATTGTACACATTTGTGATTAACACTTTTAATAAATGATGGAATGTTCACGAAGTTTCACCCTTTAAGTTCAGAGTGAACTTGTACTGAACAGGTCCACAACTAACTTTGGCTACGAACAAAAGGTTTGTGATCCTCACACATGACCTCAGGCCAAGGTGAACACGGAGTCATCTAATTAGTAATAAACAATAATTTCAAATGTTATCGAAACCATATGTTTGTAATAGTTGACAAGTGGTGTGAACTAATCAAGCTGTGTTCTACCAGTAGTGCACTGAGTTGGCCATGGCCCTCTTAGTATGTTACGTCGATAGTTTGTAAGACAGTGTCAGTATTTTGAATCGCCGATTTGATATGGAAAATTTTGAATAAAAATAGATATCATCGTTTACAATATGTTAAAGCAAATTACATTACTGACTGATATTTATACACAGTGTGGTCATAGTTGTATCTAGGATAGTACACTCGTATATATAGTTTTATCTTGGATAGTATACTCATTTATACACACAGTTCGGTCATAATTGTATCTTGGATAATATGCTCATTTATACACATAGTTTGGTCGACTCTAAATAACTTATACTGTGTTGAGCCGTTCAACAACATTCAGTTCAGTTCAGTTTGGTCATAATTGTATCTTGGATAGTATGCTCATTTATACACACAGTTTGGTCATAGTTTTATCTGGGATAGTATACACAGTTTGGTCATGGTTGTATCTAGTGTAGTATACTCATATATACACATAGTTTGGTCATAATTGTATCTTGGATAGTACGCTCATTCATACACAGAGTTTGCTCATAGTTTTTTCTGGGATAGTATACACAGTTTGGTCATAGTTATATCTAGTGTAGTAAACTCATTTACACACAGTTTGGTCATAGTTGTATCTTGTATAGTATACTCATTTATAAACACAGTTTGATCATATTCGTTTCTGGGATAGTATACTGATTTATACACACAGTTTGGTCAAAGTGATATCTTGGATAGTATACGCATTTATACACAGTATGGTCGTAGTTGTATCTTAGGTAGTGTTCTCATTTATACACACAGTTTGGTCATAGTTTTATCTTGGATAGTATACTCATTTATACACAGTATGGTCATAGTTGTATCTTCGGTAGTATACTCATTTATAGCCAAAGTTTGGTCATAGTTGTATCTTGGATAGTATGCTCATTTATACACACAGTTTGGTCACAGTTGTATCGTAGTATGGTCATAGTTTTATCTTGGATAGTAAACACATTTATACACAGTTTGTTCATAGTTGTATCTTGGATAGTGTACTCATTTATACATACAGTTTGGTCATAGTTGTATCTTGGATAGTGTACGCATTTATACACAGTATGGTCATAGTTGTTTCTTAGATAGTGTAGTCATTTATAAACACAGTTTGGTCATATTTGTATCTTGGATAGTATACTCATTTATACACAGTTTGGTCATAGTTTTATCTGGGATAGTATACACAGTTTGGTCATAGTTGTATCTTGGATAGTATACTCATTTATAGACACAGTTCGGTCATAGTTGTATCTAGGGTAGTATACTCATTTATACACAGTATGATCATATTTGTATCTTGGGTAGTGTACTCATTTTTACACACAGTTTGGTCATAGTTGTATCTTGGGTAGTATATTCATTTATACACAGTATGGTCATAGTTGTATTTTGGGTAGTATACTCATTTATATACACAGTTTGGTCATAGTTGTATCTTGGTTAGTATGCTCATGTATACACACAGTTTGGTCACAGTTGTATCGTAGTATGGTCAAAAGTTTTATCTTGGATAGTAAACACATTTATACTAAGTTTGATCATAGTTGTATATTGGACTGTGTACTGATTTATACACAGTTTGGTCATAGTTGTATCTAGGGTAGTAAACACATTTATACACGGTTTGGTCGGAGTTGTATCTTGGATAGTATGCTCAATTATAGACACAGTTTGGTCATAGTTGTATCTTGGGTACTACACGCATCTAAACAAAGTATGGTCGTTGTTGTATCTTGGTTAGTGTACTCATTTATACACACAGTTTGGTCATAGTTGTATATTGGACTGTTTACTCATTTATACACAGATTGGTCATAGTTGTACCTAGGGTAGTAAACACATTTATACACAGTTTGGTCATAGTTGTATCTTGGGTAGTATACTCATTTATACATAGTTTGGTCATAGTTGTATCTAGGATAGTTTAGTCTTTTATACAGGCAGTTTGGTCATAATTGTTTCTAGGGTAGTATACTCATTTATACACAATTTGGTCGTAGTTGTATCTTGGATAGTATACTCATTTATACACAGTTTCGTCATAGTTGTATCTAGGATAATATACTGGTTGTGTACCAGTTATCGTCATTCACCAGATTTCGTCATTATCAATAAAACGCTCGATGTTTTGATTATTTTTCGACCCCACTTTACAAATCACTACACGCTATCAGCAGACGATTGGAGAGGAAAAAAATATTTTTGAAATGTAAACATACACTCCAAAACCAACCCGTTTACCTATATAATTACCGTTATAAATAAAACTCAATCGGGGGAATCACGAGCTAATGCACGTGCGCGGGAAAATTTCCTTTTAAAATATCTGACCTTTTACGTCGAATCATTGAATCAGTTTTACATGCCCAAAAAACTAAAAGCATGTGCTAAACATTTTTAGACAAGGGAGACAACGAGTACACGTCAGTTAGTTCCCTTTAAATTATGAACGTCGAAGTGAGGTAAATAATAACCGATGATACAGTGGAAAAATCATTTTAAAATTGTAGATATAACTTTTTTCGAAATATTTTTTCTGTGTATTCAAATGCAATGGTATATTTATGTTTCAATTAATAACTACACAAGTTTTCGTCATCCTAAATATGGGTTATTAGGTATTAAACTGAAGATGACGATAACTACTGCTTTCAGCTCAGACCAACTGCCCAATTCAGTCTATATTTAGTAACTGTCACGTGACACTTGTTACCGAGAATAGAAACAATGTAAACACCGCAAAGGGGTAAGCTTCTCTACCGGCAAAACTATTTATGAGATGACTAGTTTTGATTTAGATATATTAAAGAACCAACATAAAATGACGATATCTGGTATACAGCCAGTACTCATTTATACATACAGTTTGGTCATAGATGTATCTGGGATAGTAAGCTCATTTAAAAACACAGTTCGGTCAGTTGTATCTTGGGTAGTAGACGCATTTATACACATAGCTTGGTCATAGTTGCATCTTGAATAGTATACTGATTTATACACACAGTTTAGTCATAGTTGTATATTAGCAAGTATACTCATTTATACAAAGTTTGGTCATAGTTGTATCATGGATAGTATACTCATTTATAAACACAGTTTGGTCATATTTGTATCTTGGATAGTATACTAATTTATACACACAGTTTATCATGGATAGTATACTCATTTATAAACACAGTTTGGTCATATTTGTATCTTGGATAATATACTAATTTATACACACAGTTGTATCTTGGATAGTATACACATTTATACACACAGTTTAGTCATAGTTGTATCATGGATAATATACTCATTTATAAACACAGTATGATTATATTTGTATCTTGGATAGTATACTAATTTATACACACAGTTGTATCTTGGATAGTATAAACATTTATACACACAGTTTGGCCATACGTGTGTCTTGCATGGTATACACATTTATACTCACAGTTTGTGTGAATAAATGAGTAAACCATCCAAGATACAACATCTTGGATTGTTTACTTATTTATAAACATATTTCGGTTGTATCTAGGGTTCTATACTCATTTATGCACCACACAGTTTGGTCATAGTTGTATATTGGATAATATACTCATTTATGCACACAGTTTTGACACAGCTGCCTCTTGGATAGTAAACAAATTTAAACACACCGTTTGGTCATAGTTTATCTTGGATAGTATGCTCATTTATACACCCAGTTTGGTCATTGTTGCATCTCCGATAGTATGCTCATTTATGCACATAGTTTGGTCATAGTTGCATCTTGGATAGTAAACTCATTTTTACACAGAGTTTGGTCATATTTATATCGTGCATGGTATACACATTTATACATACAGTTTGGTCATAGTTGTGTCTTGGATACTTTACTCATTTATATACACATTTCGGTCATAGTTGCATCTAGGGTAGTATACCCATTTATACACACAGTTTGGTGATAACTGTATCATTTATACACACAGTTTGGTCATAGCTGTATCTTGGATAGCATAATCATTTATACACACAATTTTGTTCATAGTTGTATCTTGGATAGTATACCCATTTATACACGCAGTTCGGTTATAGTTGCTTCGTGGATAGAATATCATTTATACACACAGTTTGGTCATAGTCGCATTTTGGATAGCGTACTGATTTATACATATAGTTTGGTCATAGTTACGATGTTAATACTATGAAAGAGTTATTTGATACTATAGATTTTAGTCTTGTTTTAGAGTTCCTAAAAGAAATCGGACTATATAAATCATGTGTTCTTATAAATATTTACTTGTTTATATACCTGTTGACGGGCAATTGTTGATTTACGTATATAATTTATATTACTAGCATATCATCTCTTATTTTTTAATATTTTTATCTTTATATATCTACATCAATTTTTAATTACTACTTAATTTCTTAATCTTTAGTCGGTTTTTGCGCACAATATGACCTATTTATGTGTCGACGTGACGTAAAACACCATTCATTCATAGTTGTATCTTGAATAGTATATTCATTTATACACACAGTTTGGTCATAGTTGTATCTTGCATGGTTTACACATTTATACAAAGTTTGGCCATGGTTTTGTCTTGGATGGTTTACTAATTTATACACACATTTCGGTCATCTTGGATATCATACCCATTTATACACATAGTTGGTCATAGTTTCATCTTGGTTAGAATACCATATACATATATATACACAGTTTGGTCATAGTTTCATCTTCGACAGAATAGCCATCAATACATATAGTTTTGTCATAGTTTCGTCTTGATGAGAATACCCATTTATGCACACAGTTTGGTCGTAGTTTCATCCTGGTTAGAATTCCATATATACATACAGTTTGGTCGTAGTTTCAACTTGTATAGAAAACCTATATATACACACAGTTTGGTCATAGTTACATCTTGTATAGTACACCATATATAAACACAGTTTGGTCATAGTTTCATCTTGGATAGTATACCATATATTCACACACTTTGGTCGTAGTTTCATCTTCGATAGAATAGCCATATATACATACAGTTTGGTCATATTTTCATCTTGGTTAAAATACCCATATATATAAACACAGTTTGGTCAAAGTTATGTCTTGGTCAGTATACTCATTTATCCACACAGTAAGGCCGTAGTTTCAACTTGTATAGAAAACCCATATATACACACAATTTGGTCATAGTTACATCTTCGATAGTATACCATATATAACCATAGTTTGGTTATAGTTACATCTTGGAGAGAATACCATATATTTACACAGTTTCGTCATAATTTCATCTTGGATAGTATACCATATATTAACACAGTTTGGTTATAGTTACATCTTGGATAGAATACCATATATTCACACAGTTTCGACATAGTTACATCTTGGATAGTATACCATATATAAACGCAGTTTGGTCGTAGTTACATCTTGGATAGTATACCATATATACACACAGTTTGGTCATAGTTACAGCTTGGATAGAATACCATATATAAACACAGTTTTGTCATAGTTACATCTTGGATAGTATACCAGATATATAAACACAGTTTGGTCATAGTTACATCAGTATTGATTCTTACGGATGGCGGGAGGTGTACAGTACTGGTTCTATCCAGAAAAAGTGGGTGGTCTGCCTCCACCACAAAACAAATCGACCGTCATATATAACCTTACATGTGTTGAAAATGACGTAAAACACCATACAAACAAACAAACAAACATCTTGGATACTAGAATACCATATATATATATGCAGTTTGGTCAAAGTTACATCTTGGACAGTATACTGATTTATACACACATTTGGTCGTAGTTTCATCTTGGATAGCATACTGTATATAAACACAGTTTGTTCATAGTTACATCTTGTATAGTATACCCATGTATAAATACATTTTGGTCTTAGTTACATCTTGGATAGTATACCATATATAAACACAGTTTGGTCATAGTTACATCTTGGATAGTATACGATATATAAACACAGTTTGGTCATAATTACATCTTGGATAGTATACCATATATAAACACAGTTTGGTCGTAGTTAGATCTTGGATATTATACCATATATAAACTCAGTTTGTCATAGTTACATCTTGGTACTATACCATATATACACACAGTTTGGTCATAGTAACATCTTGGATAGTATTCTATATATATTATATACACACAGTTTGGTCGTAGTTTCATATTGGATAGTATACCATATATAAACACAGTTTGGTCATCGTTACATCTTGGATAGTATGCCATATATAAACACAGTTTGATCATAGTTACATCTTGGATAGTTTGATATAGTTAGCTTGTTTTCTCAAAATATACATACAATTATTTATAAGAGATATTGTAGTTGATTTTTGGGGTTAACTATGTATCGCTGTTATGTGGATCAGCTGATAGGGAAATACCTACCTTTTAATGGCATTTTGTTGAGTTTAGTTGTATTTAGGTTAAGTAAATTATATTGGTATGTGTTGCAGCTCATTGGAAATATCTACCTTTTAATGGGATATCGACTTTGTGAATGTGTGCTTTACTTTCTTCCACATGAATCGTTCACCATGGCCTAGTATAGGTTGTGCTGTTGTTACAAACTGAACATGAAATGAATCACTAAAGAAGGATTAATTTAGAAATTAGGATTATAGATCAGTCACTTAAAACTGTTTTATAGACGTGTACTGATTTAAAGTCATTTAGAGAATATAAACTGCATCACACAAAGATAGACAGAAACTATAGGACATACGGTTACAATGCATCTCATCTTACAATGGACATTCTGTGCCGTCTATTTGTTTCGAACAGCAATAACCGTTCCCATCAGTGACATCGGGAAACAAAGACGGCAAGTTGGACGGCAACAACTTACTGAATTTTGGGCAGATTGTTCGATAAACCGATACTACGGCTTGTAGGGAAACATTTATAAAGTCGGAAGAAAACATTGCGACGCTGGAGGCAGATATACGGGAGGATTTGTGTCGGCTTCGATCCTGTAACACGTGGTCTGATTGGACGACGTGTTCTTCAAAGCAACCCGGTAAGGTTGGAATGATGACACGTTCAAGAAGTTGTGGAGTCAATAAGATCATCTGCATCTCGTCAACTGAGACCACTACAACTGAAATGAAGTCAGAACTCGGTAAGGGATGTCTGTGGGGATGTAACCTGACACGCGCTGGGTTTGGTCTTAAATACTTCAGCACATCGATGACAAAATCTAATGCGGAGGCAACATGCCAGAAGGATAACAGACACCTTGTAAACATTAACTCTAAAATCAAGTCGGACGACGTACATAGTGTTTTAGGGAGCTACAAGTCAACATCGCCAATATGGATTGACGGGCAGCGTACTGATTCCAGCTCGCCGTGGTCACATGTATATGAAGCCTCAGTATCCGGCTCGTTCTCTAACTGGTACTCTAGGCAACACAGCGCGTCAGCTACCTGTAAGATAGACGTAGTGGCGTCAGGTGCGTTACGGAATTGGTTTGGAAAGCCATGTTCAAATACATATCACTTCGTTTGTGAAGTTACAAACTAACGTTACACAACACGGCACATCGGATACGTGTAGACGATTATCTTCAAATGCATACAAGCAAGTTGTGTTTATAAATCGTTTACTCTCCTCGTTGTATAACTGACACTGGAGACACAGACCCAGCAACTCTCTAATGTTAAACGTATTGTCGCAAAATGAAGTTAGTGTTATTTGTTTGGAGTACCGTGGACATGTACATATTGCTTGTTTGTGAAGTAACACGGTCACTCAACATTTTAAGAATGAACAATCAATATTCTCGTGTTCTCAAACAAGGTATTCGTAGAACCCGATTCATTGAATACGGATGTTAACACCCTGTCGTTAGAAATGCGGGTCTGGCTCGGACGATCATTGATACAAACGAGTATGAGACTGGATCTTTGGAAACGGCCGAACAAGTTTATGTCTGTAATCTTAAACATTAACCATAACGTGTGTGTAATGCATGTATATATGTAATACTGCAATGCGTTTGCTAGTTTTGAAAAAAGAACAATGCTATGCTTAAACACATTACACATCTACTCGGGACTATCATGTGCATCTGTGCATCGATTCATATTACTTTTAGGGGACTGATTTAACTTGAACATAAGAAACTGAAAAAACGTGTTTGGGAAATCTGTAGTCAGAACAGGATACGATCGGTTCTTGCTTTGAATAAAAGTGCCATGTAGATAAGAAATAGCTATGTGTCGAAATTAGGAAGATTTTATGTCGGCTTCGACCCTGTACCACGAAAAACAAACTTATTTACTTTCTGTTTATATACATGTTCTAACAAAATGTTACGCATGCTTTTTGTCTAGCCCGTTTACGGATATCGACTTAAATGAGCACAATGTATCCGGGTGTATGTGTGTCAGTTAATGTATCCGGGTGTATGTGTGTCAGTTAATGTATCCGGGTTTTTGTGTGTCAGTTAATCCGTTCGTTCGTCCGTGGGTCCGAGTTTCACTTGTTTATATCTTCTTCGTTACTTTTAGAATTTTCGCCGAGCTCCACCAGAATGTTCCGTATACCGCATAAACCCCTAACGTAATATGCAAAATTTCGAATCGCTGTGACCTACTATGGACGAAATATATACCACGTCCGGTCTCCGCTACGACATGCGCATATTGACTCCTTCTTGCAGTATTTTCACCAAACTTCACCAGAATGTCCCTTATATGCATCTTACATCATTATCACACTTTCGGGTAGCTGTGACCTACTTCTGACGAAAAATAGGTCGCGTCTGATCTCCGCTACGCCATGCGTATCTTGCTTCTGTCTCGTATGTTTTTCACTAAACTTCAGCACACTGTTCTTTATATGCATCTAACTTCATGTGAAAAATGTCTAATCGCTATGACCTACTTTCAACGAAATATAGGTCACGTCAGGTCTCCGCTACGACATGCACCTCCATTATTAATGACGTTTAATTTAATTAAATATTAAGTATGTAACGAACGAATATCTCAAGGGATACCTTGGTGTTTGTGAAATAAAAAAAACCTGACTACTTCACCATACCGCTTGACATGCTGTCCGCGGCGGCCTTCTAGTTTTAAATAAATATGACACGTTTAATCCCGCCTTAGTTATGATACATTTACATGTGTAGCCTTTTTGTGCCTGTGTTTGTTTGAATGGTGTTTAACGTAATTTTAGCCTATTTTATGACGGTCGATTTCTTTTTTTGTGGTAGAGGGAGACCACCCCATTCTTCCTGGAGAACAAGTACTCTGTACCAAGTACTCTGTACTTGTGCCTCTGAGATTTGAGAATGTATATACCGACCTCTGTAATAACATATTGTTTCTAAGTTTAATTAACAACACTTTTTAATAAGGCAAAATATTTTGGTGGATACGTTGCGTTATGGCAAACAGTGTATATTGATTGTATTTTATGATCTATGAGTGGTGTTACATGACACACATGTCACATGGCATGACCTGGGTGGGAAGCGACATATGAGTGATGTTACATGACACCCATGCCACATGACAAGACGTGGGTGAGAAGTGACATATGAATAGTATTACATGACACCAATGTCATATGACAAGACATGTGGGTGAGGAGTGACATATGAGTGGTGTTACATGGCACCCATGTCGCATGGCAAGATATATGGGTGAGGAGTGACATATGAGTTCGATTTGTAATCATCAATATTCATGTTATCTCTAATCCTCATCACGACTCTTCGCATCTGATTGCCAAATCACTCTGCCATATTCAACTCTGTCTGATCAAATATGTCTGAAATCATGAACAGTTTCCACATTCTTGTCATATGTTCGATGTTCTTGTCACAGGAACATATTTGCAATGTTAAAGACATCAACAAACCCGAATAACACAGTTCTATTTGATATTGTAGACAAACAAAATGTTCCTATCGTGACATGCAAAGAAGATGTTGAGTAAGAATATACAGTAAAATCTATTTAAAATTTCTCTAAAATATATTAGGAATTGCGACGGTTTGAACAAATATGTTACACATTCGAACCATTGGTTTATCGTAAAGTTTTCTTATTGAAAATGACGTAAAACATCATGCAAGCAAACATCTTATTGCTAACATTCTTACACCTTTACTTGATTAAAAAAATGGAGGAACGTTACTATTGTGATGTAAATAATAAAATAACTCAAACAACTTATATATAAGTTTTTGTAAATCTACCATATTTAAATAGTGCACGTTATAAACAGTTGGACGTTGTAGCAAAGTCCCCATAAAAGTCTATGATAACACCCTGCCGAACATAGAACGCGTCATATATGATTTTGCCAATGTTCTGTTATTGGTATTTCCAATGGTCCAAGGCTGTTAGTGTTAGAAAAAAACACGCTTTATTGGTATAGATATTTTACAGGATTAAAGGATACGTAACGGAAAGAGTTGAAGTTTTACATTCATGTATGAAACTAGCCGAAAATCTTCTAATTGATAAATCATTCATGTGAATGAACAACTTAAATAGTTTACGGATGGGCAGGTAAAATATTAAAGTTCTCCGGCAATGTTTTGTTTCATGAACATGTTTATGTTAATTTAAATCGAAATCAATACACAACAATATATATTTACAATTCACACATTGCAATATCTGTGAAAAGCGAGAATAAGACTATTTGATGACGTAAAACAATCTGGCAATAGTTGTGCAGCTATGAAAATAAGATTTACCTCATTTCGCCGTTTAGTCACTCAGTGGTAAAAGTAGTATCTACGACATGTAAATTTTTACATACAACTTAGTAGCGGTTTTAAATATATGTTTCTCTCCGGAACTATCAAGAAATGTTCATATGATAAGAGTTAAATGTTTTAATTTGTTTTGCTAATACTACAAAAATTCATCTTTAAGCCCGACATATCTCACAGAGAGAAAATCACTGCGAATTTCATTGAGCGGATCATATACATGATATAGGGGAAACTTTCTAGAATACATGACCAGAATATCTTTGTTCATGAAATGCATTTTTAAGGCTAACGTATAGAAATGGATTACCGCGACACAAAACGGCATTGAGATTTCATAACGTAAATTAAAAACAGCAGCATGGATTATGAAAATAATAGTCATTAAAATAATAATTTGTATTGTTTTGTTGATATTCATTTTGGTCAGAATATTAATTGATTTCCTACTTCTTTATTCTGTAATACTGGGTGGATTTTTACTTGTTTTATCCTCAAATGCTACACATATCTATACAAATATTGTCCAACTACATTGTCCATCTTAGTTTCAACAAGAAATACCGGTAATTACGTTAGAACTTTAGAAAATAAAACAAAATAAATGCATCAGACTGACCCACGGTATTTACTCCGAGATTCAAACAAGGTTCAGTTTATGTGTATCGAGCTCAGAATTAACGTAACTCGCGACCTGATATTCCTAGCACGCCTTCAAAAGGTAAATTTTACAACAGAATGTACACCGTTTCTAAACCAACTGACGGCGAGGTATATACGAGCATATATACTCGGTAAAAAAAGTTTTAGACCAGGGCAGTGTGCGAACTCGTACAATGATCGCTGAACCATGACATTCGACCATAACCCTTATTATCTCAGTTGATAATTGACAATAGATAAACAATCAACAATAATTATCGTTAACAATGAAAGTGTGCAAAAAAATAATAATCTCTTTATTGGTTACTCGAATGTCTGTAACTGTTACTTTTTATGGACTTTGCAACATTTTTTACAGACCCTTTGTGTGTTCGCGATATTTTTTAAAAATCAAATCTTGTTTTGAATTTAATGTTTCTGGTACCAAATGAACCGGGTAGGGTAGACCTTGGTTACTAAAAAAAGATACTTAAATTCTGTCCACTAGTTTTATACTTATATGAATTTATATACCCTGGTCCAAAACTTATTTTACCGAGTATATATCTTACATAATCCAAACTCTCTAGACACAATATAAACGGCTGTAACCAGCCAGGACAAACCCCAAAACTGGATCGTCGAATTAAGAGTTACCGACACACAATTCATTTTTTTGCATATTCTTTCAGTTTTTTTTTAATAACCCTTGAATAAACCTATATTTTAATCGGCACATATACATTATAATATAACCTGAATACATGCATATAATTTTGATAAACGGTTTTATAGTGTAATTCTACCACTATGTGGCAGGTTAGTTTCTTTAATTACAAAGTTTAAACAGGTATCGTTATAAAGACATTATATATGAAAATGAACCAATTGTGTTTCACCGAGTACAGAGCTAATGCAGCTCGCGTTCTGATTTCCTATATCACTCCTGTGGAATCTATACGCAGCGAGCACATGGAAGTGTATTAGAATCAAATCGCTATCACACAAGCAGATATTCTTAGCATATAACCGCTATCTTTCATACTACAGCTATTGATGTAGATGCTAATGTTTAGTACGGTGATCCCATCTATTTCGTAGAGTACAGCAACACAGTTGAAGATAGTTCTAAGTGCTTTAGTTTAAGTAGTTGAAATTTATTTGGCACATGTCTATTGATATGACTTTCACATCACCCGTACAGCTTTGGAAATGTTTTTCACAAATTCGATACTTTGATGATTTTTTACTTAATTTCTACAAAACATGACAATGAACTGGCATAACTAAATACGGATAACACCATTTACGAAAATGAAATGATAAGAATGATTATCGGGTATTACTTTAACAATTACAAGTATAATTTTTGTGTTTGCAATTGTCGGAGTTTTATGATAAACCACACAAAGTAAACACCGTCAAAATGTGTTGATATAACATTTCGTAGAGTTTTCCCAGGAGTGTATAGTATACCAGATTAATGGAAGTTAATGAAACGTTTTGCGTTCAGTTGTGTAAGCAGATAAGATTACACTTCAATACAGTTCCGGTGAATTTTCCAGTGCGGTCGTAAAAAGTTTGTTTTGTCGAATTGTGGGAATGAAAATTATATTATATTGTCCGGACAGTCGTGCATACAGGTTATTGCTGGGACGAACATGACATATAGAGCTCTTATTGTAGTTGTTTACGCAGTGTGTACATTTGAATTAATAGGGGATCTTGCATGAGTGCCTGTTTAATGAATTTATTAAACGAGTTGGATAAAAGTATATGATGTGAGGCTGTTCGTTCGATCTAATTAACATATATGAGCATCAGATGAAGATGAACTACGACATAGAGGGGCCTATTAACGGACACTTCACGCCGTTTTTATCAAGCAGTATCATTTTTACTTTAAAAACGCCCATACACAATTATTTTATGATGAATCGCTTCCAAATCGCTTCAGGATCGCTTCAAAACCGTGGTTCTGCGGTTTGTTAAAGCGATCCAAACCGATCGCATTTGGATCGCATTTTGCATGATCGCAAACATGGTCCGAGTTAAGGATCGTGATCCTAAAGCGTTTCATAAGCGATTTGTGAGCGATCCAAAAGGAATTGGTTTATAACCATGCGCACCTGAAGCGATTCTTTAAAACATTGTCATTTACAAAGCGGTTTGCTAGCGGTCCATTCAAACATAGCTACTTTTAAGAACGATTCAAAAGCCATCCATTAAAACTGATGATTTACAAAATGGTTTGTTAGCGATCCATTAAATCTTTACCATTATTGAACATGATCCAAAAGCGATCCATTATAACAGAACATTTACACACCGGTTTGTTAGCGATTTATTAAAAGTTTGCCATTATTTAGCATGATTCAGAAGAAAATATATTAAAGCAGAATTCATATTAACAAATGTTCATTGTAATAAAGCCCTTTAACCCAAATTACCACCCATTTTTTCTGGTTTGTAAGGGAACTTGGTGTTGATATGGAAGATAGTTGGTTGATCGAATGGTGTTTTTTGTAATTTTCATCACATTTTAGGCTATATATGACGGTAGATGTATGTTTTGGTGGTAAAGACAGACTACCAAATATTTCCTGGGTAGAACCAGTACTGTATACCACTTGCCATCTGTAACAATCAACATTTTCTCACTTAGAAGTCCCAATGGGATTTGAATCCGCAAAACTTGATGGTGGACCCTTTTACAGTTCGCCACTATGCTTTCCTCTTTAATTGTACGATGACCGGACAGGCTGTGGACCCTATGATGACGCTTACCTAAAGCCCATTGGGACGGTGGCGTTTGATGTTTGTCTATGATCTTTCTTGTCGTGCCCTTAATGGTTTATTCTCTTGTTGCTCTGGCTTCTGCCAAGTCATTGAGTACCTTCATTGTGGCTTTCTAGGCTATTGTTTTTTGTATTATATTTACACGAGCATATTTATGTTTTACTTATATTGCCTATTGATGCTGCCTTGTTGGTTAGAGATTAGATCATGGAGGGGATTTCTTTATTTACACTGTCCTGTTTTAATGGGATGACAGTAGGGTAAGTGTGAGGTTTGGTGCACCCTGGAACCGGTTTAAACCCCCAGGGCCTTTGTTGCCACTGACCGTTCCAAGGCGGTAGCCCTATTATTAACCCTTTTGTGTTTGTGATGTCGTTTGCATTTTTTATTACTTGTGCCTTCTCGTTTGTCTGTTTGCGTGTTTGTTTTTGTGTTTTTTGGTTGACTGTCGTCCTTGAATGCTGCTTTCCCTGTCCGATATTTTTGTCTTTCTTGAAGTGGTGAGAGGAGAGGTTTTAAACGCGTCGTCTTTACCCTCCTGGTCACTGAAGCGCTTTATATGGAAGAACATGAGATCTGAATAAAATGTTGCTTAACAAACTGTATAATAATGGAGCGTCACATTACTTGTGACTTGAAAAGGTAACACGGAGTGTCAAGCAGCGCCATGCTAAGACGGTCTAGGCAAAACATTGATTAGACTAATTCTATATTCTTACTTGTCAAAAGAAACTCATTGACATCAGGTCCGTGATGATTAATCGGTTGCCAATATAACCATGAGTCTTAATTGCTCAATGGTAACTTTGCTGGTATTAAAGACACTAGCACAATTAGCAAGATACGCATGAGTTTGATTCCCGGTCAGGGCATGATTTTTTTCTCCATCTGTTGTGCTAACATTTTAAAAACGTTTAACAAGCTGGTAGTAGATTGGATAGTTTAATTCTTTATCTATAATTTGTTATTTTTTAAAGTAGCTATCCTGCCAACAACAGCAATTTTTTACAACATGTGTATACCGTTTCTAAACTTACTGACCACAAGGTATAATATTACATTATAATTTACATGTTTTGAGAATCCACTGAACTCTATAGAAACAATATAAACGGCTTTAACCAGCCAGGCCAAATACCAAAATTGGAGCGTCAAATTGAGAGTTACCAACTCATAATTCATTTTAAGAACCCGTGAAAAATCTCTACTTTTAATCGGCATATTATCATATACATTATTATATGATCTGAACATCTGGACAGAGTTTTGATAAATGGTTTTGTAGTGTAATTTTGCCGTTATTTGGTGGGTTAGTTTCTTTAACATTGCATTAGACAACATTGTGTTGTGTGATTGTAGTTGAGAAGCCAAGTTTGAGTTTGATCAAAATGTACCAAATTAATTATTAAGAGTCATTGAAGATTGAGACCAGTTGATCTCAAACAAGTATTATTTAAAATGGTTTAGCTAAGCACTGTTTTTTCATTCCATGTACATTAAAATCTATCTTCACTCTTCTATGAAAACATACTTGGTTTATCTTTATGAATGGTGCAATCCATGACACAGAAAGATTATGAATCAAGTTAGACCTGAACATTTTGCATTCCTTTGACCCTTTTTGTTCAACTTACACGAATCACTCGAATCACGAGGTAAAAACAATTTGTCTAAATAATAAGCATGCTAATTAATCTTTCTCAGTGCAATTCAGAATCCGAACATACGACACAAATTCCTTCCTTCCACAGCCACATCCTCTGAATTCCTTCAAAAGTCACATCTTCATTTTTTCCACAGTCACAATGTCATTGTTTCCGCAGTCATAGAAGTAACTGGTTTTTTAAACACTGTCTGTACTGGAACAAACAGCTCCTGTCTGCAATAATGTTCATTAAAAAATATATATAATATATTATATAATTCGGCGTGAAACAAAATATTAAAGAAACCAAACAAAATAATGCTAAAATTACACTACAAAACCGTTTATCAAAACCCTATCTATGTGTTCAGGTCATATAATAATGACATGTGCCTATTAAAAAGTATAGTTTTATTCACGGTTTCTTAAATACATGCACGTGAGGTATTTAAGGTTTAGCCTATTGACATACAGCCGTTGTTTATGCAGGCATTGCGTGATGTCGACAGAAACTCGCCAGAAAAGTGTGTATCGGGGTCGGTACAGGCCGGGTCCTATCTATCTGTCAAGGCATTGGAATCATGCTCTATGGTAGGTACACAATTGTGTGGCATTCGATGTTCAGTGGTAGAGTGCCGAACGTGAGATCAGAGGGTCCCCGGTTCGATCCTCCTCCGCACAATGCTCGTTGTGCCCTTGAGCAAGACACTTTACCCACACTGCTTATTACTTGTTCTACCCAGGAAATCTGCACATAATACCCGAAAGGGGTGATGCAGTATTATTAGATATATAGATAAATAGACATACTACCATAACAGCCATGATTCTCACGTCTACATTATAGGCATGTATTAAAGTTTAATGAAACTCACCTTAAAATAGTTTGATGTGGTGCTTTCCAGTCAACCGCTGAGATGAGTCAGATGACTATATACCGGGCCACCATTGCTACTCGCTGGAGTGGATGAAACTAACACTGTTGTTAACATCGTTGTCATTTTTCTTGACTTTACAATCAAAACTGAAAAAAAATCAATAATTGAATCTCTACTGAGTGTCTAAATGTTAAATGGTATTTCCCTATCAACTGTTATTTTTAACTAGAAATATGTATGATTTCAATATTTTCCTTTTAAATATCCGCTTTAGATACATGTAACTTCGACAATGAAAAAAGACTACTCGTACGAATTGTCTTGAGTACGATTTGAATATCATGAAAGTAAGTACTGAGAGAGTTCTGGAGTAAATATTCAAATCCTACTTGCATTCTAATTAAAACAAAATACACAAATAGGTATGACTTACCTCGACGTAATATATGCTTTCTTGGCGTTGGTACGTAGAGAATCGTGAAAAATCATTTCCATTTTCAGGTTTTTAGCAAATCAATCATTAATAATATCACAAAGGCGCATACAATCGTAGACACACGTAGTTTATCTTTACTCTGCAAGCGTCTCACATGTTTGATTACTTTATTTTGTATTGGCCAATCGCGTTTAGTCTAGCGATGTTTTCAAATGTTTGACTTCCGGATGAGGTAAACGAACTATTTACAACTCACGAAAAAGTAATTTAGAAATGAATTCTTCCGAAATTATGACTCTCTTTGATATTGAAGACGGCCAAACATTCGCCAATACATATCTTGAGGTTCATATTGACGAAAAAACGCATCGCATTGATAAAATTGGTATGCAACTACGCAGATGAAAAGGGACAGAACTCTTGACGTTGCCTGGTCAGGCCGATATACTTTTAGAGTGGTAAGTTGAATATTTAAAGCTTTTATTTTGTTTAATTTTAAATATTAGCAATTTCATGCAGAGGTATTTATCTGACCTATTGTAATACTGGAGAAGCCTATTTAGTAGGACTCTTATTAGACGTGATATTCATGGCTTTTATGGTGGTATGTACCTACCATAGAGCCATGATTCTTCGCTAATTAATTTCCTTCAGGACCCCGAACCGACTCCAAACTCTTCCGGCGAGGTTTCTGAATGCATCAAGTAATGCCTGCATAAACAACCACCGTAATTCAATACAACAAACCTTAAATACCACAACGGCATACAGAAGACACACCAAAGAGAGGAAAGGTGCGCCGATGGTGTTATTGCTCGGAGACCAGTGTAAAAAATCCGACAATTTTATTGTTTACGTACTAAATCATCTCGTCGCGTGACGTTTCGTTCCCTATTTGGAAGCTTAACACTGCCGGGTTCCTATTTGGAAATTTAACACTGCCGGACTCAACTGCTCATAGAACTAATGCTTTACATTACGAAAGATGGCAATCTTTAATAAATTCGCCCGAATAAGGTCCTGCGGGATTGTGAAAACTCGGCCAATCCCGTCATTCTTCTGGATCACGCCTCGCATGTATATCGAAGTATTGTTATGTTCAAAAGCTTGGCATTTTGTTAGACGGAAGGCAATAGCACGCAAAATAGTGCACTCTTGAAAGGGAGACAATATGGTCGTTAGCCACACATGTTGATGTATACTTTACATTGCATGTTTGTTATTTACAAAGGTTGTATCATTGCTTTCATGTACATGTAAATAACCAATTGATGACTAAATGACATTGTAAAACTGTGATGATAACTTTGATTTTTGCAAATTTATTTTGGCGGGAATCTATTAAGGCGCGTCATGCTAGAATGACGTAACCAACATGAAAACTTCTGCGTTCATTGAATTATGCTTCAAAGAAGTGAAAGAGATGTTGCGAATGGGATCAAGACGCAATAATGCTAGTCAAGATATAGATGAACATCTAATTTTCTGTCACTGTTAATCAGTGATTCATGTCCATAAAAAAGAGTATGATAATGGACCTTTGGAAACGGCCGAGCACGACACATACGAAATATTGCAGTCTCGGTTTGATTGAGACATAAACATGATAGTTTTTAATAAATTTTATATCACAGAATGACACAGATATTATATTTGATAATATAGTTATAACTTATATAACATGCAACACATTGATAAGTGATGTTTTAAACACTCCGCAGCAAGAGATGACATATCTAAATTGAGAAAAATGGGTTTGATGTATTGTTCAGTCAGCATAATTTTACTAAATACATGGTCGATACCAAATTGAGCATAATTTTACTGAATGCAAGGTCAATACCGAATTGTGCACTGACTGATTAGCTCTTTTTCAGGTAACAGCTTCGAAACGGATTACGAAATGTTGTGACAATATCAGTTACCTCTGACATAGACAACACAAGTTAAATACCTTTAGTAATTATTATTATATATCATTTTATATACATAGTTTTTATTGGCTGAAACTGACTTGAAAACGTGTTCAAACGTGTCCAGTCCGGTTTAAACCAGACTTGCGAGTCAATAGTTCTCTTTCGGGTGAATAGTTTTCTTGCCGAGTCAATAGTATCTTTTAGATAATTCAAGCGCTTTATGACCAACGTCAATTAATTACCATAAGCGCTCAATGACAGAATAAAAATTAACAATGGAGGACGCGCAACGTTGTCATTTATCAACTGAGGAAGAATTGGAAAAAAATTGTAACTATGTTTTATTTTGTTTAAATTCATGTTCATTGTTGTTAAAGAAAACATTGTTTCAATTCCATATTAAAAATAAATTACTTGACACATTTTCTTACTTTTTTCTCTATGTCTCAATATAGTAAAACAACTATCTACTTTTGTTTCTGTCAACGGTTAAAACTATTCATCCTCGGGAATGACTGTTGACCCTGAGCAGTAACTTATTGACCTCGAAGATTGCATCTCGGTCAATAGTTCACTGCTTAGGGTCAATAGTCATTCGCTTGGATGAATAGTTTTAATCATTGACCGATATATATTCAATTTCTGTATAGCTTTTTGTCATTGTGATAGATTCTCACATGTCATGATGTGTTACTGTTTAATATTGAATTGATACACATACTTTAGCTATGTCAGTCCGTCCTTCCGTCCTGAAAAGTGCGCCTGTATCTCCTCCCAAACTTTTCAATCGATTTACAGGTTGCTTACCCATGTTACGTATGATGTCAAGATGTGCATATCGTTTCGGCGTCAACATCGATCAAAATAAAGTATTACCGGAGTTATGTCCCCTTTTTCATCAAATTTTACGTGAAAATATCTTGTGTCTCCTCCCACACTCTTCAACCGATTACTTCGAAACTTTAGAGGATGTTCACCTATGATGTCGAGATGTGCATACCGTTTCAGTTTCAAAATCAACTCAGTATTACCGCAGTTGAGGCCCCTTTTTCATTAAATTTTACATGAAAATATCTTATGTGTCTATCTCCTCCCACACTTTTCAACCGATTCCTTCAAAACTTTACAGGATGCTTACCTATGTTCTCAAGATGTACATGTCATTTCGGCGTCAAAATCGACCAAGTATTAACAGAGTTATGCCCAATTTTTTGTCGAACTTTACGTTTACACTGTTTTCAGTGAGGGCATCAATGGCTTATCGAGAAACAAAAAACTGTAAAAAAAACAAAACAATAGTAAATTTATTTAGTCAGTTCAAATGACGACATCATTTTATTTCGAAAAGACGAATGATGACGGTGGTAGTATTCTGTCTTCTAATTATTTTATGGTCATCTGATATAAATTTTATACATACATGTAATACTTAAAAAAAGGCATGGTTTTCCAAAGTGATAAGGTCTCAATAACATGCTGGATGCCTAGAATCTAAGATCATCACATCGCACCAAGGAACATTGTCATAATAACCTTAAAAGTGAACTGTGGAACTATTTATGACACATGCCACTTTTAATTGATGGTGGATTTAGGAAATTGATCCGAAAATATATGTTTCTGGGATTACTTGTAGATTGTTTCTGCAAATAATCAGGGTTTGTTATCTCTTGACATTTGAAACATTTTGGTCGAAGTTTGTATTCAATACTGACAATATATTGTATCCAACACGGACAATAGCTTATATCCAACACGTAACTAAGTTACTTTATTGATGGAACAAATAAAGAACATAAATATATTATGCAATTTGTGTCTGCTGTATAACTCTGAACCAGATATGATTATCCCATCATTCTTTTGAAATATTGAAAGGAATTTGATAAAAAAACAAGTTACTCTGCTGACCGAAAGCCAGCAGAGATTATGGGATGGTGTCCGTCCGTCCTCTGTCGTCTTTCAACTTTTGCCTTGTGAACATGATCAGACCTTCATTATTAGTCTGATTTTTACCAAACTTTGCCAGGGTCTGTAAAATATCAATGAAAGCTCGAACAAGTTCAAAAACATCGGAGCCAGATTGAATTAGTAAAACCAGAGTTATGGCCCTTGTTTTGCTAAAAAATTACATATTTTGCCTTGTGAACACTAGCACTTTCATTTTGTATTTGATCTTTACCAAATTTTGTCAGATTGTTGATATTAATGAAAGTTCGACAACCAGCTATTTCAGACCAGGAACACCAGAGTTATGGTCACTTGAATTATTGAAAAATGCCATATTCAATTTGTGAACACTAGTTAAACTTGAGTTCAACTGTCAACAACATGAAATGTTATGAACAACTTCCAGCACTTATTTAAAGGATCGAAATTATGGGCGGGTAAAGGGCTCTTTTTGCATAAAGGTCAAGATCACTCATGTTCGGGAGCATCCATCAGAACAGCGGTCTGTTAATGGATCACGATCATAAGGCAAAAAGTTGTGATCTTAATGCGATCCATTAGAATGTATGATAGTGTTACATGATAGCGATCCTAATGCTATCCATTAGAATGTACATATTTTTACATAATAGCGATCCTAATGCGATCCATTAGAATGTGTAATAGTGATGCATAATAGTGATCCTAAAGCGATCCATTCTGGAAATTATTGGACTGAAACTCGGCCATTAATTAGTTGTGCGATTCTAGAGCGATCCATTCTAATGTGTATTAGATCGTGATCCACTAGTGGTTTTATAGTGTTATGTAATACTAAGACATCCATTTGGTAAAACACTTGATCGCTTTTGGATCATGATCCATACACGATCCATTAAAAGTTGTATAAGGAGTGCGATCCATTCAAAACCACTAATGAATCGTGATGCATTTCCCAATTAATCAGGATCGCGATCATAAAGCGATCCAAGTGCGATGTTGATGCTGTTCGTTAATTTGAATGCCATTTTACTCTGGAAATAAATGCTGCTTCGGTTATAACAAATTTTGTCAGGAATATTAAATAGCGATCGATTAGCTCATTTGCATGTGAAATTGGACCGCTTCTAAATCGCTTTAAACTCACGATCTTGAAGCGATCCATTAACACGGTTTGTTAGGCTTTTTTGTTTTGTTTGGGCGGTTCTATATGTTTAAATCATTAAAGATAGAGCATGGTCTCATCCAGTTGGCTAATTTAAACATGAATATAAAGAAGAAACTATTTTTAAATTTGAACTCTTTAAGGAGAAACCAGCGAACGTTAATACGGGTTTACCGTATTCTGTTAATTTAATTCATATAATTATGAAGAATTTCGAACGCCATGTCGATATAATGAGTGGTTTCACTAAAGAAAACAAGATTTAAATGACATTTATCATTTTCTGAATGTATGGCTAGTTCTCATACAGTCGAGATAAAAGATGCTCAGAAATATTTGAATTATTTAAACGATATATGTGTAACCGTGTATAGCAATGCCTCTCTTCCATTCGGAGAATTGAACTCGTGACCTCTCACATACTAAGCGAGCACGCTACTGCATCTCCAGAAATGCTAGCTTAAACAGCAAGTTAATTGACTTTTCCCATATACCAGCGGTTAACACAGTACCATATTCCCTCCTCGAATGGGAATTCTTCCGCGAATTTCTGGAGTCACAGAGATCATTTGAGGAAATTTACTACACGATGATATATGTACATAGTTAGATGCTATGGCAAGATAACAAGGTAGAACAAGTCCTACCTTATTCACCCGCCCATGCGGGATGTACTCTAGACGACTAGACTTACAAATACCCCGATTTAAAATGGTAATAATAATAAAAAAACTACCATATTTTGCACAAATTGTAGACGTTCTTTAAAGCGTTGACTGAATGTAATCCAAATATCACTTAGATTTTTTTGTTTTATTTGAATATTCTGTTAAAAATATATTGAATTTTCATACTATTTCTTTTGGTCAAAATTCTACATTTATTTCATTTAAAATATATGAAACTAGAACGAATTCGACGGCGCGCCATAGTAAATACTCACGTTTTCTTAAAACAGGTCAATTCCATTCAACACTGTATACATTTTACATGTAATTTTTTTGATTGTTCTTTGATATTCTGATCAGAAATAGTACTATATAGTAAAATGGCCCACGGGGGCCATAGGAGGGAAACCATTGCAACGTATAATCGGATCAACATAACATTCCATTTGAGACATAATAACAAAAAACGAAATACCGCACCCCACTCATCACTGGACAGACGTTCGAGTTTGAAATTATAAAATCGGCTGATATGTTGTTTAGCTTTCATAGACGAGTACATATACAAAATTATGTGCAAAAATATGGGAAAATGACAGTGTGATTGAATGTTAAGTGTGAACATGTGCTCCCCCCCCCCCCCCACCCGCTTAGGGCCCATGGGCGCGGAGTCAAGCGTAATGTTGCTTTTGGACGCCGCAATTGTATTGTGAAGGCATACCTTAAGTTTGGGTCATTTCCGTTCAGCGGTTTAGGAGATATGGTAACGGACGGACGGAAGAATGAAGGCGATTTTAACATACCCTGTTTCTTTTCCAAAATATTAATCGTTTAATTAGAATCCGGGACCTCTCACATACGAAACGAGCAAGCTACAACATCTCCACAGGAAGGCAGGAAATGTCTACCATATACATGTCTTACACACCGAGACAGTTAAACACTAGTTGTATCGGTGCAGGAAACGTCTACCATATACATGTCTTACACACCGAGACAGTTAAACACTAGTTGTATCGGTGCAGGAAACGTCTACCATATACATGTCTTACACATCGAGAAAGTTAAACACTAGTTGTATTGGTGCAGGAAACGTCTACTATATACATGTCTTACAAACCGAGACAGTTAAACACTAGTTGTATTGGTGCAGGAAACGTCTACCATATATATGTCTTACACACCGAGACAGTTAAACACTAGTTGTATTGGTGCAGGACACGTATACCATATACATGTCTTACACACCGAGACAGTTAAACACTAGTTGTATCGGTGCAGGAAACGTCTACCATATACATGTCTTACACACCGAGACAGTTAAACACAAGTTGTATTGGTGCAGGAAACGTCTACCATATACATGTCTTACACACCGAGACAGTTAAACACTAGTTGTATCGGTGCAGGAAACGTCTACCATATACATGTCTTCCAAACCGAGACGGTTAAACACTATCAAACCGAGACTGCAATATTTCGTATGTGTCGTGCTCGGCCGTTTCCAAAGCTCCATTATCATACTTATTTTACACACCGAGACAGTTAAACACTAGTTGTATCGGTGCAGGAAACGTCTACCGTTTACATGTCTTACACACCGAGACAGTTACTAGTTGTATCGGTGCAGGAAACGTCTACCATAGCATGTCGTACACAACGAGACAGTTAAACACTAGTTGTATTGGTGCAGGAAACGTCTACCATATACATGTTTTACACACCGAGACAGTTAAACAATAGTTGCATTGGTGCAGGAAATGTCTACCATATACATGCCTTACACACCGAGACGGTTAAACACTAGTTGTATTGGTGCAGGAAACGTCTACCATATACATGTCTTACACACCGAGACAGTTAAACACTAGTTGTATCGGTGCAGGAAACGTCTACCATATACATGTCTTACACACCGAGAGAGTTAAACACTAGTTATATTGGTGCAGGAAACGTCTACCATATACATGTCTTACACACCGAGATAGTTAAACACTAGTTGTATTGGTGCAGGAAACGTCTACGATATACATGTCTTACCCACCGAGACAGTTAAACACTAGTTGTATCGGTGCAGGAAACGTCTACCATATACATGTCTTACACACCGAGACAGTTAAACACTAGTTATATTGGTGCAGGAAACATCTACCATATACATGTCTTACACACCGAGAGAGTTAAACACTAGTTGTATTGGTGCAGGACACGTCTACCATAGCATGTCGTACACAACTAGACAGTTAAACACTAGTTGTATTGGTGCAGGAAACGTCTACCATATACATTTCTTACACACCGAGACAGTTAAACACTAGTTGTATTGGTGCAGTAAACGTCTACCATATACATGTCTTACACACCGAGACAGTTAAACATTAGTTGTATTGGTGCAGGAAACGTCTACCATATATATGTCTTACAAACCGAGACAGTTAAACACTAGTTGTATCGGTGCAGGAAACGTCTACCATATACATGTCTAACAAACCGAGACAGTTAAACACGAGTTGTATCGGTGCAGGAAACGTCTACCATATACATGTCTTACACACCGAGACAGTTAAACACTAGTTGTATCGGTGCAGGAAACGTCAATCATATACATGTCTTACACACCGAGACTGTTAAACACTAGTTATATCGGTGCAGGAAACGTCTACCATATACATGTCTTACACACCGAGACAGTTAAACACTAGTTGTATCGGTGCAGGAAACGTCTACCATATACATGTCTTACACACCGAGACAGTTAAACACTAGTTGTATCGGTGCAGGAAACGTCTACCATATACATGTCTTACACACCGAGACAGTTAAACACTAGTTGTATTGGTGCAGGAAACGTCTACCATATACATTTCTTACACACCGAGACAGTTAAACACTAGTTGTATTGGTGCAGTAAACGTCTACCATATACATGTCTTACACACCGAGACAGTTAAACACTAGTTGTATTGGTGCAGGAAACGTCTACCATATATATGTCTTACAAACCGAGACAGTTAAACACTAGTTGTATTGGTGCAGGAAACGTATACCATATACATGTCTTACACACCGAGACAGTTAAACACTAGTTGTATCGGTGCAGGAAACGTCTACCATTTACATGTCTTACACACCGAGACAGTTAAACACTAGTTGTATCGGTGCAGGAAACGTCTACCATAGCATGTCGTACACAACGAGACAGTTAAACACTAGTTGTATTGGTGCAGGAAACGTCTATTATATACATGTCTTACACACCGAGACAGTTAAACACTACTTGTATCGGTGCAGGAAACGTCTACCATATACATGTCTTACACACCGAGAGAGTTAAATACTAGTTGTATCGGTGCAGGAAACGTCTACCATATACATGTCTTACAAACCGAGAAAGTTAAACACTAGTTGTATCGGTGCAGGAAACGTCTACCATATACATGTCTTACACACCGAGAGAGTTAAACACTAGTTATATTGGTGCAGGAAACGTCTACCATATACATGTCTTACACACCGAGAGAGTTAAACACTAGTTGTATTGGTACCGGAAACGTCTACCATATACATGTCTTACATACCGAGACAGTTAAACACTAGTTGTATCGGTGCAGGAAACGTCTACCATATACATGTCTTACAGACCGAAAGAGTTAAACACTAGTTGTATTGGTGCAGGACACGTCTACCATAGCATGTCGTACACAACGAGACAGTTAAACACTAGTTGTATCGGTGCAGGAAACGTCTACCATATACATGTCTTACAAACCGAGACAGTTAAACACTAGTTGTATCGGTGCAGGAAACGTCTATCATATACATGTCTTACACACTGAGACAGTTAAACACTAGTTGTATCGGTGCAGGAAACGTCTACCATATACATGTCTTACACACCGAGATAGTTAAATACTAGTTGTATCGGTGCAGGAAACGTCTACCATATACATATCTTACACACCGAGACAGTTAAACACTAGTTGTATTGGTGCAGGAAACGTCTACAATATACATGTCTTACACACCGAGACAGTTAAACACTAGTTGTATTGGTGCAGGAAACGTCTACCATATACATGTCTTACACACAGAGACAGTTAAACACTAGTTGTATCGGTGCAGGAAACGTCTACCATATACATGTCTTACACACCGAGAGAGTTAAATACTAGTTGTATCTGTGCAGGAAACGTCTACCATATACATGTCTTACACACCGAGAAAGTTTATCACTAGTTGTATCGGTGCAGGAAACGTCTACCATATACATGTCTTACACACCGAGAGAGTTAAACACTAGTTATATTGGTGCAGGAAACGTCTACCATATACATGTCTTACACACCGAGAGAGTTAAACACTAGTTGTATTGGTGCAGGAAACGTCTACAATATACATGTCTTACACACCGAGACAATTAAACACTAGTTGTATCGGTGCAGGAAACTTCTACCATATACATGTCTTACACACCGAGAGAGTTAAACACTAGTTGTATTGGTGCAGGACACGTCTACCATAGCATGTCGTACACAACTAGACAGTTGAACACTAGTTGTATCGGTGCAGGAAACGTCTACCATATACATGTCTAACAAACCGAGACAGTTAAACACGAGTTGTATCGGTGCAGGAAACGTCTACCATATACATGTCTTACACACCGAGACGGTTAAACACTAGTTGTGTCGGTGCAGGAAACGTCTACCATAGCATGTCGTACACACCGAGACAGATAAACCCTAGTTGTATCGGTGCAGGAAACGTCTATCATTTACATGTCTTACACACCGAGACTGTTAAACACTAGTTGTATCGGTGCAGGAAACGTCTACCATATACATATCTTACACACCGAGACAGTTAAACACTAGATGTATCGGTGCAGGAAACGTCTACCATATACATGTCTTACACGTCGAGACAGTAAAACACTAGTTGTATTGGTGCAGGAAACGTCTACCATATATATGTCTTACAAACCGAGACAGTTAAACACTAGTTGTATTGGTGCAGGAAACGTATACCATTTACATGTCTTACACACCGAGACAGTTAAACACTAGTTGTATCGGTGCAGGAAACGTCTACCATTTACATGTCTTACACACCGAGACAGTTAAACACTAGTTGTATTGGTGCAGGAAACGTCTACAATATACATGTCTTACACACCGAGACAGTTAAACACTAGTTGTATTGGTGCAGGAAACGTCTATTATATACATGTCTTACACACCGAGACAGTTAAACACTACTTGTATCGGTGCAGGAAACGTCTACCATATACATGTCTTACACACCGAGAGAGTTAAATACTAGTTGTATCGGTGCAGGAAACGTCTACCATATACATGTCTTACACACCGAGAAAGTTAAACACTAGTTGTATCGGTGCAGGAAACGTCTACCATATACATGTCTTACACACCGAGAGAGTTAAACACTAGTTATATTGGTGCAGGAAACGTCTACCATATACATGTCTTACACACCGAGAGAGTTAAACACTAGTTGTATTGGTACCGGAAACGTCTACCATATACATGTCTTACATACAGAGACAGTTAAACACTAGTTGTATCGGTGCAGGAAACGTCTACCATATACATGTCTTACAGACCGAAAGAGTTAAACACTAGTTGTATTGGTGCAGGACACGTCTACCATAGCATGTCGTACACAACGAGACAGTTAAACACTAGTTGTATCGGTGCAGGAAACGTCTACCATATACATGTCTTACAAACCGAGATGGTTAAACACTAGTTGTATCGGTGCAGGAAACGTCTATCATATACATGTCTTACACACTGAGACAGTTAAACACTAGTTGTATCGGTGCAGTAAACGTCTACCATATACATGTCTTACACACCGAGATAGTTAAATACTAGTTGTATCGGTGCAGGAAACGTCTACCATATACATGTCTTACACACCGAGACAGTTAAACACTAGTTGTATTGGTGCAGGAAACGTCTACAATATACATGTCTTACACACCGAGACAGTTAAACACTAGTTGTATTGGTGCAGGAAACGTCTACCATATACATGTCTTACACACAGAGACAGTTAAACACTAGTTGTATCGGTGCAGGAAACGTCTACCATATACATGTCTTACACACCGAGAGAGTTAAATACTAGTTGTATCTGTGCAGGAAACGTCTACCATATACATGTCTTACACACCGAGAAAGTTTATCACTAGTTGTATCGGTGCAGGAAACGTCTACCATATACATGTCTTACACACCGAGAGAGTTAAACACTAGTTATATTGGTGCAGGAAACGTCTACCATATACATGTCTTACACACCGAGAGAGTTAAACACTAGTTGTATTGGTGCAGGAAACGTCTACAATATACATGTCTTACACACCGAGACAGTTAAACACTAGTTGTATCGGTGCAGGAAACTTCTACCATATACATGTCATACACACCGAGAGAGTTAAACACTAGTTGTATTGGTGCAGGACACGTCTACCATAGCATGTCGTACACAACTAGACAGTTGAACACTAGTTGTATCGGTGCAGGAAACGTCTACCATATACATGTCTAACAAACCGAGACAGTTAAACACGAGTTGTATCGGTGCAGGAAACGTCTACCATATACATGTCTTACACACCGATACGGTTAAACACTAGTTGTGTCGGTGCAGGAAACGTCTACCATAGCATGTCGTACACACCGAGACAGATAAACCCTAGTGGTATCGGTGCAGGAAACGTCTATCATTTACATGTCTTTCACACCGAGACTGTTAAACACTAGTTGTATCGGTGCAAGAAACGTCTACCATATACATATCTTACACACCGAGACAGTTAAACACTAGATGTATCGGTGCAGGAAACGTCTACCATATACATGTCTTACACACCGAGACAGTTAAACACTAGTTGTATCGGTGCAGGAAACGTCTACCATATACATGTCTTACACACCGAGACAGTTAAACACTAGTTGTATTGGTGCAGGAAACGTCTACCATATACATTTCTTACACACCGAGACAGTTAAACACTAGTTGTATTGGTGCAGTAAACGTCTACCATATACATGTCTTACACACCGAGACAGTTAAACACTAGTTGTATTGGTGCAGGAAACGTCTACCATATATATGTCTTACACACCGAGACAGTTAAACACTAGTTGTATTGGTGCAGGAAACGTATACCATATACATGTCTTACACACCGAGACAGTTAAACACTAGTTGTATCGGTGCAGGAAACGTCTACCATTTACATGTCTTACACACCGAGACAGTTAAACACTAGTTGTATCGGTGCAGGAAACGTCTACCATAGCATGTCGTACACAACGAGACAGTTAAACACTAGTTTTATTGGTGCAGGAAACGTGTACCATATACATGTCTTACGCACCGAAACAGTTAAACACTAGTTGCATTGGTGCAGGAAACGTCTACCATATACATGCCTTACACACCGAGACGGTTAAACACTAGGTGAAATGGTGCAGGAAACGTCTACCATATACATGTCTTACACACCGAGACAGTTAAACACTAGTTGTATCGGTGCAGGAAACGTCTACCATATACATGTCTTACACACCGAGACAGTTAAACACTAGTTGTATTGGTGCAGGAAACGTCTACAATATACATGTCTTACACACCGAGACAGTTAAACACTAGTTGTATTGGTGCAGGAAACGTCTACAATATACATGTCTTACACACCGAGACAGTTAAACACTAGTTGTATCGGTGCAGGAAACTTCTACCATATACATGTCATACACACCGAGAGAGTTAAACACTAGTTGTATTGGTGCAGGACACGTCTACCATAGCATGTCGTACACAACTAGACAGTTGAACACTAGTTGTATCGGTGCAGGAAACGTCTACCATATACATGTCTAACAAACCGAGACAGTTAAACACGAGTTGTATCGGTGCAGGAAACGTCTACCATATACATGTCTTACACACCGATACGGTTAAACACTAGTTGTGTCGGTGCAGGAAACGTCTACCATAGCATGTCGTACACACCGAGACAGATAAACCCTAGTGGTATCGGTGCAGGAAACGTCTATCATTTACATGTCTTTCACACCGAGACTGTTAAACACTAGTTGTATCGGTGCAGGAAACGTCTACCATATACATATCTTACACACCGAGACAGTTAAACACTAGATGTATCGGTGCAGGAAACGTCTACCATATACATGTCTTACACACCGAGACAGTTAAACACTAGTTGTATCGGTGCAGGAAACGTCTACCATATACATGTCTTACACACCGAGACAGTTAAACACTAGTTGTATTGGTGCAGGAAACGTCTACCATATACATTTCTTACACACCGAGACAGTTAAACACTAGTTGTATTGGTGCAGTAAACGTCTACCATATACATGTCTTACACACCGAGACAGTTAAACACTAGTTGTATTGGTGCAGGAAACGTCTACCATATATATGTCTTACACACCGAGACAGTTAAACACTAGTTGTATTGGTGCAGGAAACGTATACCATATACATGTCTTACACACCGAGACAGTTAAACACTAGTTGTATCGGTGCAGGAAACGTCTACCATTTACATGTCTTACACACCGAGACAGTTAAACACTAGTTGTATCGGTGCAGGAAACGTCTACCATAGCATGTCGTACACAACGAGACAGTTAAACACTAGTTTTATTGGTGCAGGAAACGTGTACCATATACATGTCTTACGCACCGAAACAGTTAAACACTAGTTGCATTGGTGCAGGAAACGTCTACCATATACATGCCTTACACACCGAGACGGTTAAACACTAGGTGAAATGGTGCAGGAAACGTCTACCATATACATGTCTTACACACCGAGACAGTTAAACACTAGTTGTATCGGTGCAGGAAACGTCTACCATATACATGTCTTACACACCGAGACAGTTAAACACTAGTTGTATTGGTGCAGGAAACGTCTACAATATACATGTCTTACACACCGAGACAGTTAAACACTAGTTGTATTGGTGCAGGAAACGTCTACAATATACATGTCTTACACACCGAGACAGTTAAACACTAGTTGTATTGGTGCAGGAAACGTCTACCATATACATGTCTTACACACAGAGACAGTTAAACACTAGTTGTATCGGTGCAGGAAACGTCTACCATATACATGTCTTACACACCGAGAGAGTTAAATACTAGTTGTATCGGTGCAGAAAACGTCTACCATATACATGTCTTACACACCGAGAAAGTTAAACACTAGTTGTATCGGTGCAGGAAACGTCTACCATATACATGTCTTACACACCGAGAGAGTTAAACACTAGTTATATTGGTGCAGGAAACGTCTACCATATACATGTCTTACACACCGAGGGAGTTAAACACTAGTTGTATTGGTGCAGGAAACGTCTACCATATACATGTCTTACACACCGAGACAGTTAAACACTAGTTGTATCGGTGCAGGAAACTTCTACCATATACATGTCTTACACACCGAGAGAGTTAAACACTAGTCGTATTGGTGCAGGACACGTCTACCATAGCATGTCGTACACAACTAGACAGTTAAACACGAGTTGTATCGGTGCAGGAAACGTCTACCATATACATGTCTTACACACCGAGACGGTTAAACACTAGTTGTGTCGGTGCAGGAAACGTCTACCATAGCATGTCGTACACACCGAGACAGTTAAACACTAGTTGTATCGGTGCAGGAATCGTCTATCATATACATATCTTACACACCGAGACTGTTAAACACTAGTTGTATCGGTGCAGGAAACGTCTACCATATACATGTCTTACACACCGAGACAGTTAAACACTAGTTGTATCGGTGCAGGAAACGTCTACCATATACATGTCTTACACACTGAGACAGTTAAACACTAGTTGTATCGGTGCAGGAAACGTCTACCATATACATGTCTTACACACCGAGACAGTTAAACACTAGTTGTATTGGTGCAGGAAACGTCTACCATATACATTTCTTACACACCGAGACAGTTAAACACTAGTTGTATTGGTGCAGTAAACGTCTACCATATACATGTCTTACACACCGAGACAGTTAAACACTAGTTGTATTGGTGCAGGAAACGTCTACCATATATATGTCTTACACACCGAGACAGTTAAACACTAGTTGTATTGGTGCAGGCAACGTATACCATATACATGTCTTACACACCGAGACAGTTAAACACTAGTTGTATCGGTGCAGGAAACGTCTACCATTTACATGTCTTACACACCGAGACAGTTAAACACTAGTTGTATCGGTGCAGGAAACGTCTACCATAGCATGTCGTACACAACGAGACAGTTAAACACTAGTTGTATTGGTGCAGAAAACGTCTACCATATACATGTCTTACGCACCGAAACAGTTAAACACTAGTTGCATTGGTGCAGGAAACGTCTACCATATACATGCCTTACACACCGAGACGGTTAAACACTAGTTGTATTGGTGCAGGAAACGTCTACCATATACATGTCTTACACACCGAGACAGTTAAACACTAGTTGTATCGGTGCAGGAAACATCTACCATATACATGTCTTACACAAGGAGAAAGTTAAACACTAGTTGTATCAGTGCAGGAAACGTCTACCATATACATGTCTTACACACCGAGAGAGTTAAACACTAGTTATATTGGTGCAGGAAACGTCTACCATATACATGTCTTACACACCGAGAGAGTTAAACACTAGTTGTATTGGTGCAGGAAACGTCTACCATATACATGTCTTACACACCGAGACAGTTAAACACTAGTTGTATCGGTGCAGGAAACTTCTACCATATACATGTCTTACACACCGAGAGAGTTAAACACTAGTTGTATCGGTGCAGGAAACGTCTACCATATACATGTCTAACAAACCGAGACAGTTAAACACGAGTTGTATCGGTGCAGTAAACGTCTACCATATACATGTCTTACACGTCGAGACAGTTAAACACTAGTTGTGTCGGTGCAGGAAACGTCTACCATAGCATGTCGTACACACCGAGACAGTTAAACACTAGTTGTATCGGTGCAGGAAACGTCTATCATATACATGTCTTACACATCGAGACTGTTAAACACTAGTTGTATCGGTGCAGGAAACGTCTACCATATACATGTCTGACACACCAAGACAGTTAAACACTAGTTGTATCGGTGCAGGAAAAGTCTACCATATACATGTCTTACACACCGAGACAGTTAAACACTAGTTGTATCGGTGCGGGAAACGTCTACCATATACATGTCTTACACACCGAGACAGTTAAACACTAGTTGTATTGGTGCAGGAAACGTCTACCATATACATTTCTTACACACCGAGACAGTTAAACACTAGTTGTATTGGTGCAGTAAACGTCTACCATATACATGTCTTACACACCGAGACAGTTAAACACTAGTTGTATTGGTGCAGGAAACGTCTACCATATATATGTCTTACACACCGAGACAGTTAAACACTAGTTGTATTGGTGTAGGAAACGTATACCATATACATGTCTTACACACAGAGACAGTTAAACACTAGTTGTATCGGTGCAGGAAACGTCTACCATTTACATGTCTTACACACCGAGACAGTTAAACACTAGTTGTATCGGTGCAGGAAACGTCTACCATAGCATGTCGTACACAACGAGACAGTTAAACACTAGATGTATTGGTGCAGGAAACGTCTACCATATACATGTCTTACGCACCGAAACAGGTAAATACTAGTTGCATTGGTGCAGGAAACGTCTACCATATACATGCCTTACACACCGAGACGGTTAAACACTAGTTGTATTGGTGCAGGAAACGTCTACCATATACATGTCTTACACACCGAGACAGTTAAACACTAGTTGTATCGGTGCAGGAAACATCTACCATATACATGTCTTACACACCGAGACAGTTAAACACTAGTTGTATTGGTGCAGGAAACGTCTACAATATACATGTCTTACACACCGAGACAGTTAAACACTAGTTGTATTGGTGCAGGAAACGTCTATCATATACATGTCTTACACACCGAGACAGTTAAACACTAGTTGTATCGGTGCAGGAAACGTCTACCATATACATGTCTTACACACCGAGAGAGTTAAATACTAGTTGTATCGGTGCAGGAAACGTCTACCATATACATGTCTTACACACCGAGAAAGTTAAACACTAGTTGTATCGGTGCAGGAAACGTCTACCATATACATGTCTTACACACCGAGAGAGTTAAACACTAGTTATATTGGTGCAGGAAACGTCTACCATATACATGTCTTACACACCGAGAGAGTTAAACACTAGTTGTATTGGTGCCGGAAACGTCTACCATATACATGTCTTACACACCGAGACAGTTAAACACTAGTTGTATCGGTGCAGGAAACGTATACCATATACATGTCTTACACACCGAGAGAGTTAAATACTAGTTGTATCGGTGCAGGAAACGTCTACCATATACATGTCTTACACACCGAGAAAGTTAAACACTAGTTGTATCGATGCAGGAAACGTCTACCATATACATGTCTTACACACCGAGAGAGTTAAACACTAGTTATATTGGTGCGGGAAACGTCTACCATATACATGTCTTACACACCGAGACAGTTAAACACTAGTTGTATCGGTGCAGGAAACGTCTACCATATACATGTCTTACAGACCGAGAGAGTTAAACACTAGTTGTATTGGTGCAGGACACGTCTACCATAGCATGTCGTACACAACGAGACAGTTAAACACTAGTTGTATCAGTGCAGGAAACGTCTACCATATACATGTCTTACAAACCGAGACAGTTAAACACTAGTTGTATCGGTGCAGGAAACGTCTACCATATACATGTCTTACACACCGAGACGGTTAAACACTAGTTGTATCGGTGCAGGAAACGTCTACCATAGCATGTCGTACACACCGAGACAGTTAAACACTAGTTGTATCGGTGCAGGAAACGTCTATCATATACATGTCTTACACACCGAGACTGTTAAACACTAGTTGTATCGGTGCAGGAAACGTCTACCATATACATGTCTTACACACCGAGAGAGTTAAACACTAGTTATATTGGTGCAGGAAACGTCTACCATATACATGTCTTACACACCGAGAGAGTTAAACACTAGTTGTATCGGTGCAGGAAACGTCTACCATATACATGTCTTACAGACCGAGAGAGTTAAACACTAGTTGTATTGGTGCAGGACACGTCTACCATAGCATGTCGCACACAACGAGACAGTTAAACACTAGTTGTATCAGTGCAGGAAACGTCTACCATATACATGTCTTACAAACCGAGACAGTTAAACACTAGTTGTATCGGTGCAGGAAACGTCTACCATATACATGTCTTACACACCGAGACTGTTAAACATTAGTTGTATCGGTGCAGGAAACGTCTACCATAGCATGTCGTACACACCGAGACAGTTAAACACTAGTTGTATCGGTGCAGGAAACGTCTATCATATACATGTCTTACACACCGAGACTGTTAAACACTAGTTGTATCGGTGCAGGAAACGTCTACCATATACATGTTTTACACACCGAGCCAGTGAAACACTAGTTGTATCGGTGCAGGAAACGTCTACCATATACATGTCTTACACACCGAGACAGTTAAACACTAGTTGTATTGGTGCAGGAAACGTCTACAATATACATTTCTTACACACCGAGACAGTTAAACACTAGTTGTATTGGTGCAGGAAACGTCTACCATATACATGTCTTACACACCGAGACAGTTAAACACTAGTTGTATTGGTGCAGGAAACGTCTACCATATATATGTCTTACACACCGAGACAGTTAAACACTAGTTGTATTGGTGCAGGAAACGTCTACCATATACATGTCTTACACACCGAGACCGTTAATCACTAGTTGTATCGGTGCAGGAAACGTCTACCATTTACATGTCTTACATACCGAGAGAGTTAAACACTAGTTGTATTGGTGCAGGACACGTCTACCATAGCATGTCTTACGCACCGAGACAGTTAAACACTAGTTGTATCGGTGCAGGAAACGTCTACCGTATACATGTCTTACACACCGAGACAGTTAAACACTAGTTGTATTGGTGCAGGAAACGTATACCATATACATGTCTTACACACCGAGACAGTTAAACACTAGTTGTATCGGTGCAGGAAACGTCTACCATTTACATGTCTTACACACCGAGAGAGTTAAACACGAGTTGTATTGGTGCAGGACACGTCTACCATAGCATGTCTTACACACCGAGACAGTTAAACACTAGTTGTATCGGTGCAGGAAACGTCTACCATATACATGTCTTACACACCGAGACAGTTAAACACTAGTTGTATTGGTGCAGGAAACGTCTACCATATACATGTCTTACACACCGAGACAGTTCAACACTAGTTGTATTGGTGCAGGAAACGTCTACCATATACATGTCTTACACACCGAGACAGTTAAACACTAGTTGTATTGGTGCAGGAAACGTCTACCATATACATGTCTTACACACCGAGACAGTTAAACACTAGTTGTATCGGTGCAGGAAACGTCTACCATATACATGTCTTACACACCGAGAGAGTTAAACACTAGTTGTATTGGTGCAGGACACGTCTACCATAGCATGTCGTACACAACGAGACAGTTAAACACTAGTTTTATCGGTGCAGGAAACGTCTACCATATACATGTCTTACACACCGAGACAGTTAAACACTAGTTGTATCGGTGCAGGAAACGTTTACCATATACATGTCTTACACACCGAGACAGTGAAACACTAGTTGTATCGGGGCAGGAAACGTCTACCATATACATGTCTTACACACCGAGACAATTAAACAATAGTTGTATTGGTGCAGGAAACGTCTACCATATACATGTCTTACACACCGAGACAGTTAAACACTAGTTGTATTGGTGCAGGAAACGTCTACCATATACATGTCTTACACACCGAGACAGTTAAACATTAGTGGCATTGGTGCAGGAAACGTATACCATATACATGTCTTACACACCTAGACAGTTAAACACTAGTTGTATTGGTGCAGGAAACGTCTACCATAACATATCGTACACAACGAGACAGTTAAACACTAGTTATATTGGTGCAGGAAACGTCTACCATTAACATGTCTTACACACCGAGACAGTTAAACACTAGTTGTATTGGTGCAGGAAACGTCTACCATATACATGTCTTACATATATATGTATTTTGGGGTTTCTGTTGTTATTTTCGTCTCACTCCGTTTCGCCTCAGATTACAACAGAAACGCCCCAAAATACATATATAATAAATCACCATTTTATGGTGATTTACTTGATTTATTAAAACTTTTTTAGAATAGGGGTAGTGAAGATTGCAAGTTTAAATTTTTTAATAGTTATCAAAATTACAACATATTTTTTTTTATATGGTTAAACATCAATACGTCTAAATTTTAAGCACTCAGCATTATAATCTTTAAATTTCTAATAACTTGCCATTATTCTGACTGAAACTCCACCACAATCAGCACAAATTTTGTGCATTTTTTACATATTGAGCACGGCAATACTTGACTTGTTTTTAATCTATACTTATGCAAACTGCAATAATTAGAATCTTTCGTAGTCTTATTTTTACACGGATTGTGTAATCCAATTTTAAGAAATTTGCAAACATTGATTTCCATTGTTTCTTTTTGATATATTTTTTTATATTAAATAAAAAAAAATAAATAAAAAATATATCAAAAAGAAATAATGAAGACTGAAGAGATTATACAAAAATTAATACACCTGTTTGAAGCAGGTGAAATAGATAAGCAAACACTATCTAACGGTATAAATGCATTAAAACCTCTTAAAGAAGTTCCAAAGGAAACTACTTCAGAGGTTAAATCTCAAACATTAGAAAATTTACTCAAGAGACGACGTGCTAAAAAACAACGTAAACGAGAAAAGCAAAAATATGATAAATTACAAGAAAATATGATAAATTAACAAAAGCAGAAATATGCCAAATTACAAGAAAATGTTATAAATGAACTAAAACAAGTTTTTCAAGATAGAAAATTAAAACTGGTTGACAAACCAATGTGTGGCTATTTCAAAGAATACGAGATATCTGCCGAAAAATACAAAGACCTCAAAAACTATTTCGTGATAAAAAATCCATTATCACAAAACAAATAAGCAAAGAGCTGACAAATATGAATGGATTAAAGTTTCAATTAGGTCTCACTGTAAATCTATTCAAAGATGATGGTGCTACCAAAAAATACACCACAGCAGTATTACACAGCGAACAAAATGCAATCTTAAACTCTGAAAAAATAAATGAGTTTTACGATGAATCATCTGCATATATACAAGAGAGTCTTGAAAGATTTACAAACACAGCATCAGGATTGGAGATTGATTACTCTGTTAAGCTGTACTTAAATATTGCAAAGAATGAACCATTAAAAGGTTCTTCATATATTCCTTTGTCTAAAGCAGTATATGATAAAAAAAGCAATAATTAATGTCAACAATGAAGATAATAAGTGCTTGAGTGCATTGGGTTCTGCTTTGTGGCCTAATAAAAATAATCCAACTAGGATATCTAGTTATAACAAACACATGGGTAAGTTGAATATGGATGGTATTGATTTTCCCACTCCAACTTCTCAAATAACCAAAGTAGAAAAACAAAATAATCTTGCTATTAATGTTTATGGATATACCATAACAGGAAAAAATAAAAAGGTATCTGTTTTTCCATATGAAATATCAGAACAACCAAAAGATATTGAACGAATTAATTTGATCTTAATATCTGAAGACACTGAGGTTGAATCAGAGAATGAAGACGATCCAAATAATGAAGAAGGAATTATAGATGACAACTATAACCCTGATGATTATTCCAACGAACCAAAAAAATTAACAACAAAATATCACTATTGCTGGATTAAAAATCTGAATAGACTACTCTGGGACCAAAACAAACACCATGGTCAAACTTACTTCTGCGATCGTTGCCTTCACGGTTATTCTGGAAAAGGACTACTTACCAAACACAAAGAAGACTGTGATGGTATCAACAAAAATTCTTGCAGAATAGAAATGCCGCAAGAAGGTAAAAATACTGTAAAATTTAAAAATCATCAAAATCAGATGTCTGTGCCTTATGCAATATATGCTGATTTTGAGAGTATAATCAAACCACAATCAATCAAATTTGGAAAGAAATCTGAAATTTTAAATGTACACGAAGCTTGCGGGTTTGGATACCAGGTTGTCAGATATGATGGCAAAGCTGAAGAACCTGTTATTTACAGAGGTGAAGATGTTGTTGAAAAGTTTTTAAATCACTTAGAATGTGAAAAGAGCAACATTAATAAAACCATTAATCATGACGCAGCAAAATGAGAAAGATCATGAAAAAGCAACACACTGTTGGATATGCGAGAATGAAATAGGTAGGAAATGTGGCAAAAACTGTAAAGTAAGAGACCACTGTCATTTTACAGGAGAATACAGAGGTGCAGCACATAAAAACTGTAACCTGAAACTGAAAATAAAACCAAATAAAACAATCATCCCTGTTGTATTTGACATCCTCAAAGGATATGATAGTCATCTTATAATGCAAAAAATACATAAAATGACAGGTAATATTACATGTATTCCAAACAACGCTGAAAAGTATATTTCATTTAGTGCCGGACAACTTAGATTTTTGGATAGCTTTCAGTTTATGGCTTCGTCTCTGGAAAAATTGGTTAAAGCAACAGACAAATCTGATTTTAAAATTACCAAAAATCAGTTTGGAGAACAAACAGATTTACTTTTACGAAAAGGTGTTTATCCGTACGAATATATGGACAGTATGGAAAGATTTAAGGAAACGCAATTACCGCCTATAGAAAAGTTTTACGGTAGTCTCTCAGATGAAAGTATAAGTCTCGAAGATTACGAATACGCTCAAAAAATATGGGAAGAGTTTAACTGTAAAACTCTTGGAGACCATCATGATTTATATCTAAAAACTGATGTAACTCTGTTAGCAGATGTGTTTCAAACTTTTAGAAAAACATGTATGAGTGCATACAAACTTGATGCTTTACATTACTATACAGCACCTGGATTATCTTGGGATGCTTTACTCAAACATTCAAAAATAGAATTAGAACTTTTGACAGACATTGACAAGCACTTGTTTCTAGAAAAAGGAATGTGAGGTGGTATAAGTATGGTATCAAAACGATATGCCAAAGCAAACAATCCACATGTAGCTGATTATAACCCTAACGAGAAAAACAACTTCTTAATGTATTTTGATGCAAATAATCTTTATGGATGGGCAATGTCAGTCACTTCCATATTCTGGCTTTGGTTGGAAAGCCAAAAACAAGAAAGGAAAGTATTCTAAACCAAAACCTGGCAAAGGACAAATACTTGAAGTTGATTTGGTATATCCTAAAGAGCTCCATGAAGGTCACAATGACTATCCGCTTGCACCGGAAAGATTAGCAGTGATAAAAAAAATGGTTGTCTGAATACCAGATAGGTTTACTGGAAAATAATAGCATGATAAATACAGAACAACTAGTCCCCAATCTTATGGACAAAGAAAAATATGTGTTACATTATAAAAACCTGCAACTGTATTTATCTTTGGGTATGAAACTAAGAAAAGTACACAGAGTATTAGAATTTAATGAAAAACCATGGATGGCATCATACATAAACCTAAATACAGAACTTAGGAAAAAAGCTAAATCAAACTTTGAAAAAGATTTTTACAAACTTATGAACAACTCTGTGTTTGGCAAGACAATGGAAAATCTACGCAAGCGGACAGATATAAAACTAGTCAGAACTGACGGCTCCGAAAATGAAAAGATAAGAAAAATAATAGCCAAACCCAACTTTAACAGGCGTATACAATTTTCAGATGAATTGTCAGCAATACATGTGAACAAAACAAAATTAACATTAAACAAACCAATTTATGTTGGAATGTCAGTATTGGATTTATCAAAGTACATGATGTATGACTGGTACTATAATACCCTAAAGAAAAGGTACGGAGATGACTGTACTTTATTATAAACCGACACTGACAGCTTGCTGGTAGATATTAAAACAGAAGATGTGTACAAAGACATGGCTGAAATGAAAGATGAGTATGACTTAAGTGATTATCCGAAATACCATCCACTGCACGATGATACAAATAAAAAAGTATTAGGTAAAATGAAAGATGAATGTGCTGGTGTTCCTATAGTTGAGTATGTTGGATTAAGGCCCAAACTATATTCTATTTTGAGAGCGGATGAGCAGATGATTGAGAAAGTAATAGATAAAATGAAAGATGAATGTCCTGGTGTTCCGATAGTTGAGTATATTGAATCAAGACCCGAAATATATTCTATTTTGGGAGCGGATGTGCAGATGATTGAAAAAGTGACAGACAAAATAAAAGATGAATGTGTTCCTATAGTTGAATTCAAACTATGTTCTATTTTGGGAGCGGATGAGCAGACGATTGAGAAAGTAGTAGATACAATAATAGATAAAATAAAAGATGATGGTGTTTCTATAGATGAGTATATAGCTAAGAATATTGGATTAAAATCCAAACTATATTCGATGTTGAGAGCGGATGTGCAGATTGTTAAGAAAGCAATGGAAGATGAAAATATTGGATTAAGATCCAAACAAGATTCTATTTTGAAAGTGAATGAGCAGATTATTAAGAAAGCAAAGGGTGTAAAAAAATATGTAGTCGAAAAATACATAAAATTTGAGAACTACAAGAATGCATTGTTTGGCAAGAAAAAATACACCCATGAAAGGAATATGATACGCTCAATAAAGCATGAGATATATGGCATAAAAGTAAACAAAGTAACACGGTCACCATTTTACTCTAAAAGATACATAGCACCAGACGGTATTAAAACTGATGCACATGGTTTCTATAAAAACTTATGAATTTGGGTATTAGCAGGAACAATAAGTAATTCTTCTTTGACAAATCCTCTTTGTGGCGCTGGTAATTTCAAATAATAAACTCTTATACCTTGCGTCACCATATAACTTTTAATCTTGTGAATATCTACACTCCACATTGGATCAGTGGCTCTGCGTCTTTCACCTTCTTGTTCCCCGGGTTGATATAAATATCTTACACTTGCATTCATACAGATAGGATCACCTTTTAATATTTTTGTTTCAACAGGAGGAGGCTTTTTTGTCTCCACATTTATTGCTTTAACAACTTCTGGTAATCTCTTTACCAACTCTCTGTTGCGTTTTTGGGAATCTATTTCCTTAGCATACTGATAACCAAACAATCTTTCAGCTAATGTTCTGTTAAATCTTTCCACTATAGCTTGGTCTCTGTGTATTTCTGTTCTGCCTCGTCTGATATTTACATTATGTTTTGCCATCAACTGTGATACTGCACCCATAAATTCTCTGCCTGGATCTACTTGTAATAACTTTGGATATTTCAAATGGCGACTGTATATTTTTGCAAATGCTTTAGCAACTTCTTTACTATCCTTGGAAGTCAGTGGCTCTGCTTCTTTGTATCTGCTTGCAATATCAACCACAGTCAACGCATATTTATAAGTCTTGCGTCCACGACCAAAACCAAAAGTATCATGCGGCAGAAATAACAAATCAGCTTGATGCATTCCATTCTTAGTAGAAACATCAAACCTGGGTCTAACTATTTTCTTTGGTGCGGGTAAATAAATCTGCCACACAGCTTGTTTCTTTAAAAATTCTAATGCCCTTTTTTCACTGACACCAGCCTCTTTTGCCAATTTTTTAACTGCTGAGTAACCTTTCCAAAATCCTTTTGGGCTGTAATAAATCTTTTCCATTTTTTCTTCTAAAGATTAAACTTTATATAACTATAAAGAAAAAATGGAAATCACAACTATACGATTTGATGAACTGCTTGAAGAGCAATATCAAAATAGCACAAAGAAATGGACAGACTAAAAATATACACTATTACAGATACGAAAATAGTAGATACTGAATATGGTCCATCCATGGTATTGACATTATTAGACAATGGTGAAGTATGGGCGCCTGATCATCTCAAAAATAAATTAGAGAAGAGTGCTAAACCACCATATTATATGCGACCACTTGGATTGAAACCATGTAAAAACAACAACAAAAATAAGTATCACGCATATGACTTAGTCTTTTCAAAGTAAACATACTTAGTCATTCCAAATCTAAAGTAATTATAGTTTTAAACTGTTTTTTTTATGAACTTAATTTATACGCCACAAATCCAGTTGCAGCCATGCCCACCACAATAAACGTAATTTCTCTATTCTGTTGATCCGAAGATGGTGTATAAAAATCACTCAACTTGGGCTCCGGTTTCAAAAGCAAATGTTTGCCAGTTATGTAATAATTCTGTTTCATAGCTTGGTCTACATCATCAAAAGTCTGCTCTGCATGATGCTCTTTTTGCAGTTGCTTATTAATAAAATCTAATCTCTCTGTTCTTTTTTTATTCCACTCCGCTTGTGCTGCGTTCAATTGTTCCACTGCTTTGTCATGCCTTTGTCTTTCCTCATCTGAATGACTTCCCATTTTTGAAAAGAAATAATTTGAACCGCTAAACGCCAATGCATTTGTTAATGCGCCACCTATCATCATTGCTACTGCACTTGCCATTTTTTTTATATATATTTTTTTAAAATTATTTCATAATATCCGCAGGAATAATACCTTGCTTAATCAGCATATCCTTTGTAGCCATTGCTCACATTATATCCACAGACAGCATCCCAACATCTACCATATTAAAATCCACTTTAGGGGCTGGTCTTTTTAGTAGTTTTCTGCCAATCTCAGAATATCCAACAGTTAGAAGTGTTTCCACTCCAGCGTGATACATCATATTTACAATTTGTTTTCCGTCAATACTTGCTGCCATTTTTTTTATATGATTATTTTTTTTAAAATAAATTATTAAAAATCAAACGGGTCTTTTGGTGCAACATGAACAGGTTGCACAGCTACAGGTTGCGTAGCAGATTTCTTGTTATAAATATACAAACCCAACCCAGCAATGCCTAATAAAACCAGACACGGTGGAATATAATTTTTGTATACGTTTATTTTGATTTTATTTGGTTCTTCTTCACCTATTGTTATTTTTGTTATTTCATCTTGCTTTTCAGCATCTTGCTTTGCAGCATCTTGCTTTTCAGCATCTTGAAGCAAACGCTTTGCCTTTCTTGCCGTTGCTCCTTTTTTCCCAGCCTCTATTCGTTTTGGATTTTTTACTTTTTGTTGTTCAACCTCAACAGGTATAACTTCACTCTCTTGGTTCTCCATTTATATTATCTATATGTTTATTTTTATTAAAATCAATATGTCTAACAGTTGTCAGTATTGCTGTAAATGGCGCTAAGCATATCCCATACCTATTATACAACTCACAACAAGCACTTGTCAAAGCATGATTGATAAATGGGTCTTCCTCCAAATCTTCTATCAGCTTTGGTGGATTGGTTACATTAAAATATTTTGATACTCCCATCACATACAAGTTAATAAAAGAATTGCCTAAAGTCTTGGTGATACTTGCCCCAAGCCTTGCTTCATATCTGCAGTAAAGTTTGTTAATTTCATCCGGAGACATGCTATCTATATTTGTGAGTTGTATGTCTTTACCCAAATATTGACGACTACCACCGCCAGCCACTATGGCTGATAATCTTTCTTTTTTTGTTTCTTGTTGCTTTGATTCATCACGTTCTGTGAAACCTTCCGATATATCTTGTAATAGTTCTTCCGCATTCATTTTTATATTAATTATTTTATTTTTTATCTTGAAATAAATATAAAACATAAAACAACCAGCTGCGATATTCATGCAACTAGTAATTGTTAGTATTGTTAATAGCATAGTTATTAATATTGCTATTTTTTATTAGCATTGTTAATTTGCTGCAAGCATTGCTATTAACATTGCTACTTTGCTATGAGCAATGCTATAAGCATTACTATATTTTTCGATATTTTCATTATATTTTCATGTCAGTATTGCTATTAGCATTGCTACTTTGCTGTTAGTATTACTATTAGCAACAAAGCAATGCTGTTAGAAAAAATAGCAATGCTGTTAAAAATTATTCAACCCAATAACCAGTTGGTTGGTTAGTCCTCAAAATTAACTTGGAATATTTAGTCTTAGCTAAAGCTTTTCTTATTCTGGTTCTTTCCTCCAGCGTTGGAATAACATCATTCTCTCTCAAACAATTTTCATAACTATCTTTGTCCTTGGTGTAAAACATACACAACCATTTTGCTTGCACCCTTAAATCTTTCAATACAGAATTATATCTCTGTGAAATGACCCACACTGATTGTTTGGCGTGACGACCAGAGAATGCCAACTCTGACAACATTTTTTTTTTCTGTGTTAATTATTTTGTGGCGGAGCAATCATCATTGATGTATAATGTGGGCTTGCCAGCATATTTATTGAAAAATAAACGCAACAGTTCTTGTAACATTTCTTTGCCTTTGCTAACGGGATTGACAAATATTTTTTTTTTATCTTTCGGGTTTTTCACATCTCCTATCCAGGATCTATTTTTATAAGCCTCGTTCCACTCTATGGTTGGACACAATATAATTATATGCTCAAAAACTCCAACATACTCTTGTTCAAGTATGTCAAGAACAAACTCTGTTTTGCCGCAGCCTGTCTGACCACAGATAATGGCACTGTGTGAATATTTAGGATATTTTTGTTGCAAACTAGTATCCTGCTTCTTTGAATCTTCCATCTTCGAAATTGATTTGCGCATCTTGTATTATTTATATATAAATATTTAAAGGTTGATCTGCATCTGCTTTTTTATTTATTAGTATCGTTATGCCTTCACTGCCGTTTTCTATTCTTCTTCAACTGCCGTGTAATAAATTGTCATCACATGTTCTAATGTCAAGCCACAAAGCATATGATTTTGTCAGATAAGTCTCAAGAGAAACATTGGTAAAGTTTAAGTCCCTCGCTGCTATTTCTGTCTCTTTGTTTCTTTTTGAGGTCAAGGCAAAATATTTGTTGATTTCATCCCAATGTTGATATGCCTTCATGCCCTGACTATACAACTGATTTGGTACTCCCGCTATTGTCATTTCAACCTTTTCAATCTTTGGGTTGTAATAGGTTTCTGTGCTTGTTCTTTCTGGGTCTTCAAACAGCATTAGAATACCTTTCATGCTCCGTGCTGGTACATTAATGTTGATGTTCCAAAGAGTATCAACATTTTTTTGCTATTATTTTTCTATGTCGCAAGATACGATCATACATAAATGACATCTTACCATTGGTTTGCTGTCTTATTTGTCTGGCTAATTCAACATCACTTACCATATCAAATTCCAAGCAAATATGTTTTATTACATAAGATACATCAGCATCAGTGCTTTTGATAACTTTGTTATAATCGTTAAACGTTAATTCATATTCTAACCTATCACCAAGCCCCGCTTGATAAAATGGCATATGACTTTCTAACATTTCAAAGTCCAGTGGAATACAAAATCTATTTCCATAAGCTGCTGCTATAGCTTCATCTTCGGTGTCTGAGAAAGCATCTCCCGCACCAATTCTATGTTTTAACATGTTTGCTTTACCAATACCTTGGTAAGCTGTGTTTAATCGTTCGGTTGGGCTTTTCCATAAATCTACATAACAATGATATATATCACTGTTATCTATTGACATGACTTCATTGCCACTTATTCTTATTGTCATTTTTTTCACAATTGCTCTACCCAGATTCTGGAATAGAGTAGCGTTGGCGTCTGTTCTGCTTTTAAGTTCTATTTCAAAGACAAGACGAGCAGTACGAGGAACTATCACATCATTAGTACTTAGATTGGGAAATCTTACAAGCAGTTGCTGGTTTTGGTCTATTGTTGATGGATTATTAGTTATTACTACACTTGTGCGGATGCCCTTGGCACCATGAGGTTCTCTTAGTTTTCTATGAGGGCTGAGTTTGTTTCCGTAAGCCGACATTGTTTTTTATTTTTTAAATATATTTTTTAAAATTAAATAAAATAAACAATGGCTGAAGGAGGATTTGACAATCCTGTGTACGATCCAGATGATTATGATAAATATTATGATGATGATTTACCAATGGTGCCTGATGAGCCTGTTCTAAGAAGTCTTCTTAATGAAAGCGATCATTTTGCTGACCTTGGAGGAAGGCTGAAAGAATCCCAACTTGAAGCACACAAAAAAAATCTTGTAAAATCCTTTTATGATGAAATAGGAAAATGATATAAAATGGCGCCGGATAAAATGGATTATGACCAGTTTAAAGTATCATCTGATGGTAAAACATTATACTGGTGGTTGTTTGGTGATAAAGAAATACGAATAACTGACAAGCAAGGTTCTTTTACATTTCTTGCTCTTGGTTCTTTGGTAGGTGAATATAACAGGGTTGTTGGCTCTGGGGGAACAATGGCGGTAAGACAATTTTTGAATTTGCCGGAGTATGGCAGTAAAACAAAAGTATCACAAAAATTTCGACAAGAGTTGGGACAAGAGTTGGAGAGCACAAGAAACGATTTACCAGATAATGTGGATGCTATTCCATTACAAGATTTATCAGATATTGTGGGTGACACAGCACAGTCAATAAAAAGTGCTCTTTATCAGCGTCCTAATGTTTCAATATAAACAAATATAGACAAGCGTGAAATGGATGGAATAGTAAAAGCGATGACAACTGTCAAGGAAGAACTCACCAATAACTTAGCAAAACTCACACAACTTGATAAAGACATAGCAAGAGAAAAACAAAAGTTAGAACAAGCTAAGACTGACGATGATAAATTCCAGATAAAAAGAATCAGCGACCGCATCAAAGACCTTGAAAATGAGAGAGGTGCAAGGATGGATGTTATCAATGAAAACAGAGAAGCTTTTCGTAACCAAGTAAGCAGGATAAAAGAGACAAAATGTTAAACGAGGATACAACTCTTGGTGAGAGGATCAAAACCTTGTTTAGAGAGCAAGGTATTACTATTGTTAGTATTTTGACTGCGTTTGGTATGCTTATTGGGGTATTAGTTGAGGATATTATTCCTACAACGGGAGGAGGGACTGCCCCAACTCCAAAACCTGATCCATCAAGTGTCAAGGATTGGATAAAAAAACAACTAAGTAATCTTGGTAAACTTCTTGCCAACCTAGCTGGTAAAGCTGCTGCAGCACTTCCAGGAGTTATTGGTGCAATAGTATCATGGCTTTTATCTGCAACAGGTAATGTTATTAATTGGCTTGGTAACAATCTATGGGCTTTGTTTGTGCTTGTTTCCGGGTTGTTGTATGTGGCAGCCAAAGAGTGGTTTAAATCTCGTAGATAAGTAATGCAGCAAGACCTATTACTATAGTACCAACAATTATGGTTGTTTTGTTATCTTCGTGTTCAATCGCTATTTTTTGTATTTCTGGTGGGTTATGCTCCACAGTTTTATGTATTGATTTATCCAAGTCAGAATGTTCCGGTAAATATTTCTTTGTCGTGGTGCCTTGAAAAGGTTGAATAATTTTTGGTATTGGTTTTACATTTACATCATTATTCAATCCTAATGCTTGTGCATCGGTTGCTATTACAATTTCATTATTGTAGTCTTGTATTATTCCGATTCTTAATTCCATGTCACCCGGAGACATGTACCATCCACTTCCATAGACAAAATTTACTTTACTTCTTGCATATTTTAGAGTGTTTTCATATCTTGACATTTGACTGGGCAAGTCGATGGGGCTATTTATTGCGTCCTCCACATTTGCTAGAAATTGTTTTTGGGCATCAAATGCCGTTCCAGTTCCAAGTATATCTGTTCTTGTTTGTGAGCCAAGGATTGCCCAGCAGTATGTTCTTATGCTGTCATTGATTCTTTCTATTCCAGCTCTTGTAAATCAAGATGAACTATCTAGTATAAAAGTAGACCAGCTGTTGTCTGCCTCAGATTATTGTGCAATGTAATCAATGTGATATGTTTTATCACTCTCATAGACTGTAAAACTCATCTTTTTGTTGTCTTATACAGTATTTATCAAAGGATGATAACCAATATTTGTCCAGTAATTATAAATTGTTCCTAGACCATTATTATAGCTTTATTTTTGTCTCCAGTCCGAATTTAAGTCAACGTTAAACTCCTTGCATATTCTCTCGTATGCGTTTCGGTTATATGTGTTATTAAACGTATTCCAATTTGAGTCTTGCGGCATTGCTACACTCATCTCAAATAATATTCTTCTAACTTGGTAATAGACATGAAATCGAAATAACGAACCAACAAGGGCATCAGCTTTTAGATGATTGTTAAAATCAATACCACATCCAGTTGTCGCACACCAAATAGCAAAATTCAACTGATTCTGCCAAAATAACATCCAATCTGTTCCCCAGCGTTGGACTATAGCACCTGATTTAACGTATGGGAGTTTGTATTTTTCAAAAACATTTGGAAATGATGCTTTGAAGCCTTTACCGTCTGATGTAATGACTATGTTTTGATTTATTATATCTATCACTTTCTTGCTAAAAGTATTTGAATAGTGAGCACCCGGGTTATATTTGAATTCTTTAGAAATCATTTTTATTTGTATTTTATATATATCATGTATATATTAAAAAAAATGTTTCATACAATTTCAAACATAGACAACTCTATTAATTTACAACAGTATATCGATAATAGAGATGGAACTAAGCGCGTCGGATTAAAGAGTTTTACATACACTATCGGTTGGTATAATATTAATCATGAAATCGTAAAAACAAGAAACCCAAATAAAATAGAACATTTACCAGGTGGACTTTATAACTTTCAAGACTTGGTAGAAAATTTTAAAAAGCTAAATGAAAATATTATCCTGGACAGTATTGTCCAAATTGGTGCAGCCATTTTACATACGCCAATAGAGACACGAATGTCAAGCGGTCTTTCATATATGCTGGGATTCAAGGACAGAAAATGGCTGACAGGTACTAATATGGGAGATTACCCAATTAATTTAGCTCCTTGTAAACAGCTATATGTTCATCTGGAACAAGTTAATACGAGTAGTAATTATTGCAATGGCGCACCAAGCACTATTATAGGGGTTGTGCCTGTAGTAAATAAGCAGTTTGGAGATATAGTATATACAAGTTTTTATCCTGAATATCACTGTCTTATGAATGGTGCAATTTCTGAATTAAAAATAGAAGTCAGAGATGAGTATGGCAACAAAATAGATAATCACGGTTTGCCTATGAGTTGTGTTTTAGAAATTATTTAAAAAATATATCTTTATAAAAAAACAATGAGTATATTTGGACCAACAAGACCTAAAAAAACAGAAGACTTAGAGGCTTTGATAAATGATGTTCAAGATTTATATAGGCGAATTGTGCCCTTTGTTAACCAGTTTAATCATTTAAAAAATAGAGTTGATAATCTTAAATATGGGATTATAACAATATTTGCGGAGGCTAAGGGTCCGCTTGTGTTGAATAGAATACTCTAATTTGGTAACGGCGGGGCAGAATCAAATGTGGGGCATGTAATGACACGCCGTGGACGGATTATGGGAATAGGTTTAGCATGTGAACGATTAGTTGGTGACGTATCTGTAATAGTTTCTGTCAATGGTGTTGAACAACCAAATTATGGCATAACGCTTCACATCATCCCACGCAATCATGATAACTTTGATAAACCTTTAGAGCTTGGTGCTGGTTCTGTTGTTAACTTTGTATGCAAGATTGCCAACGCTACCGCTGTAAATACGGTGGCATCATTATTAATTGAATTAATTGAATTTTTTATTTATTAATAAAAAAAATGCCGAAGCAACCGACAGCACCAAGTATATACCCTGAGTTGCCAGTGGAAGACGGACAAAATTATAGATTACAAAAGATTTCAGAAATTGAAAAAAAGTTAATTACAGAACGGGATATACGTCAGTCACTTTATAAAAAATATAAACGTGGTATTAATATTACAGATGGAATTGACACTACCTTGATATCTGCAGGTGTTATTATGGCTGGGATTGGACTCGTTGTTCCAGTTTTGTTACCTTTAGAAATAGCAGCAATAGCATGTGGAGCTACAGGTGTTTGTATTAATTTTATCAGACGCAAGCTTAATGCAAAAGCTCAAAAACATCATGAAATAAAAACTTTGGCGGAGGCTAAGTTAAATAGTATAAAGGAGTTAATATGAAAAGCGTTGAGTGATGAATACATATCTGATCAAGAGTTTAAGATGATTTTAGATGAGTTGGATAAATATTATAGTTTAAAACAGGACACCAAACAAAAAAAGGCTGAAATAAGTGAAGTTCAAAAAAAAGAACTAGTAGAGCAGGGAAGAAAGGAAGCAATGGCAACCTTACAAAAAAGTCTAAAAAGTGTGTCATAAATTGTTTTAGTAATGTGTATGAGTACGATCCGCCACCGTTGTATTCAATGTCGGAAAATTGTTAATTTGGGTGTAATTGTAATAACTTATAAAAAAAATTAAACTTGCAATCTTCACTACCCCTATTCCAAAAAAGTTTTAATAAATCAAGTAAATCACCATAAAATGGTGATTTATTAGATATGTATTTTGGGGCGTTTTTGTTGTAATTTGAGGCGAAACGGAGTGAGACGAAAATTACAACAGACACCCCAAAATACATATATATCTTACACACCGAGACAGTTAAACACTAGTTGTACTGGTGCAGGAAACGTCTACCATATACATGCTTTACACACCGAGACGGTTAAACACTAGTTGTATTGGTGCAGGAAACGTCTACCATATACATGTCTTACCAGTGGCCTACTTTGCCACTCACCGTTCCAAGGCGGTAGACCTATTGTCAACCCTTTTTGTGTTTGTGATGTCGTTTGCATTTATTATTGTTTTTGCCTTCTTGTTTGTCTGTTTGCGTGTTTGTTTCTGTGTTTTGTGGTTTACTGTCCTCCTTGAATGCTACTTTCCCTGTCCGATCTTTTTATATTTCTTTTACACACCGAGACAGTTAAACACTAGTTGTATCGGTGCAGGAAACGTCTACCATATACATGTCTTACACACCGAGACAGTTAAACACTAGTTGTATTGGTGCAGGAAACGTCTACCATATACATGTCTTACACACCGAAACAGTTAAACACTAGTTGTATTGGTGCAGGAAACGTCTACCATATACATGCCTTACACACCGAGACGGTTAAACACTAGTTGTATTGGTGCAGGAAACGTCTACCATATACATGTCTTACACACCGAGACAGTTAAACACTAGTAGTATCGGTGCAGGAAACGTCTACCATATACATGTCTTACACACCGAGACAGTTAAACACTAGTTGTATCGGTGCAGGAAACGTCTACCATATACAATTCTTACACACCGAGAGAGTTAAACACTAGTTGTATCGGTGCAGGAAACGTCTACCATATACATGTCTTACACACCGAGAGAGTTAAACACTAGTTGTATCGGTGCAGGAAACGTCTACCATATACATGTCTTACACACCGAGAGAGTTAAACACTAGTTGTATCGGTGCAGGAAACGTCTACCATATACATGTCTTACACACCGAGAGAGTTAAACACTAGTTATATCGGTGCAGGAAACGTCTACCATATACATATCTTACACACCGAGAGAGTTAAACACTAGTTGTATTTGTGCAGGAAACGTCTACCATATACATGTCTTACACACTGAGACAGTTAAACACTAGTTGTATCGGTGCAGGAAACGTCTACCATATACATGTCTTACACACCGAGACAGTTAAACACTAGTTGTATTGGTGCAGATAACGTCTACCATATACACTTCTCAAAACTGCTAACTACACCGCTCACGTTTTGGGTTATATATATCGATGGGTTGAATGTTTTTCAATAAAATAAAAAGGAAATACCAATTCAATCATTTTTACATCATTTCATTTTATTTTTTTCATGGGCAATGCTAGAACTGAACCACAATAAGCAATTACAAACGACCCATGTAAACACTAAAGTCACACTTTTATGAACAAGAAATGAAAAGTGTGACTTTAGTGTTTACATGGGTCGTTTGTAATTGCTTATTGTGGTTTAGTTCTAGCATTGCCCATGAAAAAAATAAAATGAAATGATGTAAAAATGATTGAATTGGTATTTCCTTTTTATTTTATTGAAAAACATTCAACCCATCGATATATATAACCCAAAACGTAGCGGTGTAGTTAGCAGTTTTGAGAAGTGTACATGTCTTACACACCGAGACAGTTAAACATTAGTTGCATTGGTGCAGGAAACGTATACCATATACATGTCTTACAAACCGAGACAGTTAAACACTAGTTGTATCGGAGCAGGAAACGTCTACCATATACATGTCTTACACACCGAGACAGTTAAACACTAGTTGTATCGGTGCAGGAAACGTCTACCATAACATATCGTACACAACGAGAAAGTTAAACACTAGTTGTATTGGTGCAGGAAACGTCTACCATTAACATGTCTTACACACCGACACAGTTAAACACTAGTTGTATTGGTGCAGGAAACGTCTACCATATACATGTCTTACACACCGAGACAGTTAAACACTAGTTGTATTGGTGCAGGAAACGTCTACCATATACATGCCTTACACACCGAGACGATTAAACACTAGTTGTATTGGTGCAGGAAACGTCTACCATATACATGTCTTACACACCGAGACAGTTAAACACTAGTTGTATCGGTGCAGGAAACGTCTACCATATACATGTCTTACACACCGAGACAGTTAAACACTAGTTGTATTGGTGCAGGAAACGTCTACCATATACATGTCTTACACACCGAGACAGTTAAGCACTAGTTGTATTGGTGCAGGAAACGTCTACCATATACATGCCTTACACACCGAGACAGTGAAACACTAGTTGTATCGGTGCAGGAAACGTCTACCATATACATGTCTTACACATCGAGACGGTTAAACACTAGTTATATTGGTGCAGGAAACGTCTACCATATACATGTCTTACACACCGAGACAGTTAAACACTAGTTGTATTGGTGCAGGAAACGTCTACCATATACATGTCTTACACACCGAGACAGTTAAACACTAGTTGTATTGATGCATGAAACGTCTACCATATACATGTCTTACACACCGAGACAGTTAAACACTAGTTGTATTGGTGCAGGAAACGTCTACCATATACATGCCTTACACACCGAGACGGTTAAACACTAGTTGTATTGGTGCAGGAAACGTCTACCATATACATGTCTTACACACCGAGACAGTTAAACACTAGTTGTATCGGTGCAGGAAACGTCTACCATATACATGTCTTACACACCGAGACAGTTAAACACTAGTTGTATTGGTGCAGGAAACGTCTACCATATACATGCCTTACACACCGAGACGGTTAAACACTAGTTGTATTGGTGCAGGAAACGTCTACCATATACATGTCTTACACACCGAGACAGTTAAACACTAGTTGTATCGGTGCAGGAAACGTCTACCATATACATGTCTTACACACCGAGAGATTTAAACACTAGTTGTATTGGTGCAGGAAACGTCTACCATATACATGTCTTACACACCGAGACAGTTAAACACTAGTTGTATTGGTGCATTTTCTTTTTTAGAGAAATTCTAATCTTTGACGTTTAGATCTACATACGTAATACATATAATGGTATGTTAGCCTATCTTAGCTAAGCACCAAGTTTTCAATTGGACATTTGACGGTGGCTGGTTTTACCAACAGCATACAACTCAACAATTAATTTTGTTTTACGATTAGTTCGTGTGAAATTCATTATTTGATTGTCGAAAACAAAACAATTTACACGCAAATATCATGTTCCAAATTTACACAATGCCCTAGTGTTTTTTTTTGGGTTACAAACATGAACATGTAATAAATCACATTAAAGAAAGATTATCGGACCCCACAACTTTCTGAATGCTTATAATAAATTCCGAAAACGTTTTGCAAACGGATGTCGTGCATGCTTTTATAATAAATAAGTGCCTGATAAAACATGTGCCTGATAAAACATGCTTCAATATGCCAAATGGTTGTACTTAACGAACATGTGGGGTAATTTAATAACTCTACATTCTATACAGTTGAGGCGTGTTTTTATTGAAGGGTGTGAACAATTCTCTCACGAAATTTGTAATTAATTGTCATTTTAACGAAAAAGAAAATGCAGTAAACAACATTCAGTATGATCTCAATCTAACTTTCCCACCGTGTGTTACAAAACATAAACGTAAAGATAAGAACCATTGTATACACTGGGCAAAATTAATAACCGAATATTTTATAGCCGTCTATCCCACAGTGCTGTCCATCGCCCTGGTCCGGAATAGAAAACCTGGCCCAGCGGCTCAATATACACTCAGTTCATTTGAAAACGCAACACTTGGTATTTGTTGAATTTCTAGGGAGTCTTTGTGCATAATGTGTTAACTGAAAAAAGTAGTGGAGTGCGTGGTCCAGTGGAGTGCGTGGTCTAGTTGAGTGCGTGGTCCAGTGGTAAAGCGTGGTCCAGTGGTAGTGCGTGGTCCAGTGGAGTGCGTGGTCCAGTGGTAAAGCGTGGTCCAGTGTAGTGCGTGGTCCAGTGGTAGTGCGTGGTCCAGTGGTAGTGCGTGGTCCAGTGGTAGTGCGTGGTCCAGTGGTAAAGAGTGGTCCAGTGGTAGTGCGTGGTCCAGTGGTAGTGCGTTGTCCAGTGGTAGTGCGTGGTCCAGTGGTAAAGCGTGGTCCTGTGGTAGTGCGTGGTCCAGTGGTAAAGCGTGGTCCAGTGATAGTGCGTGGTCTAGTGGTAGTGCGTGGTCCAGTGGTAGTGCGTTGTCCAGTGGTACTGCGTGGTCCAGTGGTAGTGTGTGGTCCAGTGGTAGTGCGTGGTCCAGTGGTAAAGCATGGTCCAGTGGTAGTGCGTGGTCCAGTGGTAGTGCGTGGTCCAGTGGTAAAGCGCCGCACTCCAGATCGAGAGGTCGTGGGTTCGATCCTCGCCCAGGTCATGTTATTCATCCTTGAGCAAGATAATTAATCCACATTGCTCAGTACTGGTTCTACCCAGGAAGCCATCGAGAGTCATTAATCTAAGTTGCAAGAACTTGTTTCGCAATCGATGTATAATAAATCTGTTTAAACTTTAAACTAAACTGAAAAAGGTAGAGCACTGTGTATCGCCATATGTTAACCTTTGGACAAAGAGACTTGCGTACTAACATAAAATACTATCTTGATTTGAACAAAAAAACAGCGCACAAAAAATAATCGAAAATCAAACATGTTTCGTTTTTAAATGTACTGAATAAGAAACGAAATTATATAAGCGCGTTTTTATACGAAGTTTAAAGTGCGACCTGCATTTTGTGCGAGCTAATCTCTCTCAATGTACTCCATTGAAGCTGAATTTGACATTAAAGCTATAAGTAAGTTTATTCACGTGTCAGGCCAATATCTGCATATAGAATAAGGTGGTCTCTTTTATTTTACAAACAATTTTAGAATAATAGAAGAACTATTCATTGTACACCCATTGTAGAGACTATCGCCTTTAAAATAGCATTATTAACCCTTCAGCTACAGCTGAAAATGTATGTTCTATATGATAAGAAATCAATTGAATTGGGTTTTTCGGCGCACCAACGCAAAATGGCTATATGGCGCCAACAGGAATCAACATTCCATGCCCACTCTTCATTTACGTCTATTTTTTTAGATTACAAATTAAGGAGTTGAGAATGATATGTTTACAAGTTTAAACATTAAGGAATCGAGACTAGTATGATCTTCAAGATTACAGATTTGAGAAATGTGTATAAATGGAAAATAAGCTCTGAAATATTATATCGTATATACTGAATATTTACATTATAAATGACAAGCAATATTTTTTAAGAGTGAAACAAAAAAGTTATTTCATATTGTGAAATATAGTGTTATTTCACTACCGGGACTATGTTTTTCAAGGTAAAAAAGAACTTATTTCAGAAGATAACTGTTAGATGTTCTAAGAAAATGAGCTATACGTTTTGAAAACACAATAAAATAAGTAATTTAGGAAGTGGTCTGAACCCCTAATGTTTTGGACCAAGGAGTGTTAAAACCCTCAAATTTAAACTAGAGGGGTAAAATCTTATTTTCACTAAAACTGCGGGGTATTCACAGAACTATTTACTTCCTCAATTCATAACTAAGGGGTAAAACCTCAATCTTGAAACTGCCTTTTCAGATTGTTATACGGCTGTTATATAGTAGAGGACAATAACAGCACACATAACAGTACAGGTATTCGTATGTCGAACACATTACCATGGATGTCCGTCCGTTTTTGCATTCACAGTTTTGCCTTGAACACTCGATGTGTTCAGTTGAAATAATAGTCGCCACCTGGTTTCAAATGAGGTATATACTTTAAACACGTGAGTATTATACGATATGTTTGTATAGACTTTAAAAACATGAGTATTATACGATATGTTTGTATAGAGTTTGTAAGACATGAGTATTATACGATATGTTTGTATAGAGTTCATGTAGACACATGACATGATACTTCACCAAGTCACAGTATACGGACCAAAGACCGACTAGTCCTTGCACTACCCTTTATATACTGTGCGTCAAACAAGGGAGCAACTAGTACCATTGTTATAATGTATTTGGCATGACCCGGCCGGGGATTGAATCCACGACCTTCCGCTTGCGAGGCGGTCGCTCTGCCATTATGACACTGCGGCGGTATTATGCGATATATGTATAATCTTAATGAGTTGTACCTTCGTGAAATAAAGAATTTATTATTATTATTATTATTATAAATCAGTCGACAGTTGGATCTAAAAACGTATAAAGGAAAGGATTCATTCGTATACGCATAATCTAGCTTGTACGTATTAAGAAGTTTTGTCCAGTATACATTACGGCTTTTAATTATGTTTTGCTCAAACATATTTGCACCACATGATATGTTTCTACGAGGATGCAGCATGGTACAATCGTAACTTAAAATTGTTCTACAGACGTCTGATTTGGAGTGATTTGGCGAATATAAACTGTATAACTGCCAGTATAAACTGTATCAAACGAAGTGTAGGACATTACGGTAATAATGCATCCTATCTTGCAATGGACACTATGTGTAGTCTGTTTGCTTCGAACAGCAATAACCATCCCTATCAGTGACAGCAAGGGAAACGAAGATGGCAAGTTGGACGGCAACAACTTACTGAATTTGGGCAGATTGTTCGATAAACCGATACTACGGATTGTAGGGAAAACATTTATGAAGTCGGAAGAAAACATTGCGAAGCTGGAGGCAGATATACGGGAGGATTTGTGTCGGATTCGATCCTGTAAAAGGTGGTCTGACTGGACGGCGTGTTCTTCAAAGCAACTCGGTAAAGTTGGAATTATGTCACGTTCAAGAAGTTGTGGAGTCGATACGGTTATCTGCAGCTCGTCAACTGTGAGCGATACAACGGAAACGGAGTCGAAACTCTGTGAGGGATGTTCGGAGGGATATAATCTGACACGCGCTGGGTTTTGTCTTAAACACTTCAGCACACAGATGACAAAATCGAATGCGGAGGCAACATGCCAGAAGGATAACGGACACCTTGTAAACATTAACTCTAAAGTCAAGTCAGACGATGTACACAGTGTTTTAGAGAGCATCAAGGCAACAGCGAATATATGGATGGATGGACAGCGTACTGATTCCAGCTCGCCGTGGGAATATGTATATGAAGCCTCAGTATCCGGCTCGTTCTCTAACTGGTACTCTGGGCACCCCAGCGCATCGGCTACCTGTAAGATAGACGGAGAGGCGTCAGGTTCGGTACGGAATTGGTTTGGATATTCATGTTCAAATACATATCACTTCGTGAAGTTGCGAACTAACGTTACACAACACGGCACATCGGATACGTGTAGACGATTATGTTCAAATGCCTATAAGCGTGTGACGTTGTGTTTATAAATCGTTTACTCTCCTCGTTCTATAACTGACAGCTTGGAGACACAGACCCAGCAACTCCTTAATGTTAAACGTATTGTCGCAAAACGAAGTTAGTGTTATTTGTTTGGAGTACCGTGGACATGTACATATTGTTTGTTTGTGAAGTAACACGGTCACTCAACATTTTAAGAATGAAAAATAAATATTCTCATGTTCTCAAACAAGGTATTCCTTTTAGGGAACTGATTTAACTTGAACATAAGAAACTGGAAAAAACGTGTTTGGGAAGTCTGTAGTTCGAACAGGACATGTTCGGTTCTTGCTTTTGAATAAAAGTGCCATGTAGATAAGAAATACCTATGTGTCGAAATGAGGCAGATTTTATGTCGGCTTCGTCGGCTTCGACCCTATACCACGAAAAAGAAACTTATTTACTTTATGTTTATATAGTATATTACATGTTCTAACAAAATGTTACGCATGCTTTTTGTCTATCCCGTTTACCGATCTCGACTTAAATTATCGCAATGTATGTGTGTCAGTTATTCCGTTCGTTCGTGCGTGGGTCCGAGTTTCACTTGTTTATATCTTCTTCGTTACTTTTAGGATTTTCGCCGAGCTCCACCAGAATGTTGCGTATACCGTATAAACACCTAACGTAATATGCAAAATTTCAAATCGCTATGACCTACTATGGACGAACTATAGGTCACGTCCGGTCTCCGCTACGACATGCGCATATTGATTCCTTCTTGCAGGATTTTCACGAAACTTCACCATAATGTCCCTTACTTCCGACGAAATATAGGTCACGTCCGATCTCCGCTGCGCCATGCGTATCTTGCTTCTTTCTCGAATGATTATCACTAAACTTCAGCACACTGTTCCTTATATGCATCTAACTTCCTGTGGAAAATGTCTAATCGCTGTGACCTACTTTCGACGAAATATCGGTCACGTCAGGTCTCCGCTACGATATGCATCTCCACTGCTAAGGCCATTAATTTAATTAAATATTAAGTTTGTGAGTAACGAATATCTCAAGGGATACCTTGGTTTTGGTGAAATAAAAAACTGTGGACTACTTCACTATATCGCTTGACATGCTGTCCGCGGCGGCCTTCTAGTTTTAAATAAATATGCCACCTTTAATCCCGTCTTAGTTTTGATACATTTACATTTGTAGCCTTTGTAATGTGTGACTGGGACATCGTTGTGTCTGTGTTTGTTTGAATGGTGTTTAACGATTTTCTAGCCTATTGTAGGCCAAATATGACAGTCGATTTCTTTTTTTGTGGTAGAGGCAGACCACCCCCATTCTTCCTGGATAGAACAAGTACTATGTACTTGTGCCTCTGAGATTTGAGAATGTATATACGGACCTCTGTAATAACATGTTGTTTCTAAATCTAATTAACAACAGTTTTTAATCGGGCAATATTTGATGATGGATACGTTGCAAACAATGTATTTTGATTGTATTTTGTGATCTATGAGTGTATTACATGACACCCATGTCACAATGCAAGACGTGGGTGAGGAATGACATATGAGTGGTTTTACATGACACACATGTCGTATGGCTAGACATGTGGGTGTGGAGAGACATATGAGTAGTGTTACATGACACCCATGTCACACGGCAAGACGTGTGTGAGGAGTAACATTTGAACGGTGTTACATGACACACATGTCGTATGGCAAAACGTGGGTGAGGAGTAACATTTGAACGGTGTTACATGACACACATGTCGTATGGCAAAACGTGGGTGAGGAGTAACATTTGAACGGTGTTACATGACACACATGTCATATGGCAAAACGTGGGTGAGGAGTAACATTTGAACGGTGTTACATGACACACATGTCGTATGGCAAAACGTGGGTGAGGAGTAACATTTGAACGGTGTTACATGACACAAATGTCGTATGGCAAAACGTGGGTGAGGAGTAACATTTGAACGGTGTTACATGACACACATGTCGTATGGCAAAACGTGGGTGAGGAGTGACATATGAACGGTGTTACATGACACACATGTCGTATGGCAAAACGTGGGTGAGGAGTGACATTTGAACGGTGTTACATGACACACATGTCGTATGGCAAAACGTGGGTGAGGAGTAACATTTGAGTTCGTTTTGTAATCATCAGCTAACTTTCTTACACCTTTACCTGAGTAAATAAATGGAGGGACGTTACTATTGTGATGTAAATAATAAAATTACTCAAACAATTTATATTTATTTTTTTGTAATTCTACCATATTTAAATAGTGCACGTTATAAAAAGTTGGAAGTTGTAAAAAAGTCCCAATAAACGTCTATAATAACACTCTGCCGAACATAGAACGCGTCATATATGGTTTGGCCAATGTTCTATTATTGGTATTTCCAACGGAAATTCAGCGGTCCAAGGTTGGTAAAGATAGATATTTTACAGGTTGTAAGGATACGTAACGGAAAGGGTTGGAGTTTTACATTCATGAATGAAACGAGCCAAGAATACTCCAGTTGATAAATCATTCATGTGAACGAAAAACTTAAGTAGTTTACGGATGGGCATGTAAAATATTGAAGTTCTCCGGCTATGTTTTGTTTCATAAACATGTTTATTTAAATCGAAATCAATACACAACAATATATATTTACAATACTTTGAAAGAAATAGTTGATACTATATATTTTAGACTTGTTTTAGATTTCCTTAAAGAAATCAGACTTTATAAATCAATATAATACTTTCCTATATATATTAACTTGTTTACAAGCCCGTTGGCGGGCATTTGTTGATTTGCATATATACATAGTTTATTTTGCTACCATATCGTCCCTTATTTGTAGATAGTTTTATCCTATACGTTTACATTATTTTTAATTACTACATCATTCCTTCATGATTCATCGGTTTTTGTGCACAATATGACCTATTTATGTGTCGACGTACCGTAAAACACCATTCTTTCATTCATTCATTCATTCATTCATTCACATTGCAATATCTGTGAAAAGCGAGAATATGACTTTATTTGATGACTTAAAAAATTGAACAGGTAAATTAATCCACAGTTAAATGTACCCTGACAGAAAATAAATATAAGTCACTTATATGTTTTCGTTATAAGTGACATATAAGTGACATATAAGTGACATATAAGCCGCTTATACTTGACATAGGCCAGTAACATATAAGTAACTTATATCGATTTTAAATGCAAATGAGATGTAAGTCTTATAACTCACTTATAAGCCACTTATATGTCAAGTACTATGTCACTTTTAAGTCACTTATATACCAAGTACTATGTCACTTATAAGTGACTTATATGCCAAGAACTATGTCACTTATAAGTGACTTATATGCGACTTATAAGTGATTTATATGTAGTCTTTTGGCTGTTACTTGTGATACGCAGGCTTCATAACCGTTGCTCCCAACTAAATTCCTTTTTGTTTATTTCGCTTTTCGGGGCATACACTTGTATTAGATCCTGGGACCATACGCCGCTGGATATAGGGGATGAAATAAAGATACAAATATTGCTATATCCAACGCCAAATGCTTGCCATCTTCAGCATGGTTAAAATTATGTACTGTTGATTTTTATGAATATTGAGTTCTGCTCAACCCGGGGTTAGAGGGCGTGAACGGTAGCTAGCATATTTCACTACCGCTCATGAACAGTCTCAATCAAACCGAGACTGCAATATTTCGTATGTATTGTGCTCAGCCGTTTCCAAAGGTCCATTATCATACTCTTTTTTATAATGGCCTAAATGTGAAACGTCAGTAACATATATCTCACTTATAAGTGACAAATATCTTCTAGTAGGTCAGACTGAATCCAAAAGAATGATAGCAAAGGATAAATGAAACATGATAACATAAAAGAAGGCTTATTAATTTTAATATATTAGTATATTATCAGCTGATCTAAGTAAAACACAACATCAATATAGCAGTCATGTTGAGTTAGTTTGTTTTCCAGTGCTTTTTTGTTGGGTTCCTCTGTTCTATTTCTCTTTCTGGTTTTGTTCACACTGAAAATATTAAATTATGAATAAATAATAAAAGTCAAAAAAATGTATTAATGACTGGAATTAGCTGGTTCTTAAACATACCTTTGAAGATAGACAGAATATATCCTATTCTGCGAATTAATCATAAAGACCTAACAATGTTATTTAACTGACTTTAACAATGTATTTATAAATTAACTGCAGAAACTTAGTTAATATAATCAGTAAAACCTAGTTAATATGATCAATCTAGCATAAAGAGGATTTGTTTTTGTAAAACAATAAGTTAAACAGGTAAATATGGAAATAAGCATAACGTACTTACCAGCCATTAATCCCATATTATATGTCTTCTGATGGCACCAGCATCCTAAGCAGATTTGGTTTCACTTTTCAAAATATTTATAATAACGACCAAATCCTTTCCTCATTTCAGTATGATAAAATGTTGTTCTACTAAATCCTTCAATCAACTCACAAAATGTTTTTGTCGCAGTAATTAATGTGTATTCCTTTACGCCGATTCCTAAGCAGATTTGGTTTCACTTTTCAAAATATTTATGATTACAACCAAATCCTTTCCTCATTTCAAAACGTTATTTAAAAATATTTCTACTAAATCCTTCAATCAATTCACAAAATGTGTTTGTCACAGTAATTAATGTTTATTCCTTTAAGCCGTTTGATACTAAAATATCACAGCATAAATTCAACTTCTATCCCAGTTGAGAATGTTTCTGACTAAATTCAAATCCTGTTCTCAAAATTTCCGTTGAAAGGTCATCCCACTGACATAAGGGGATGTCTGATTACAGATCAGATTGACTCAACGTATTTCATGATGAAAAAATTGGCACTTTCATATAACTGACTTATAAATGCTCTCCAATATCAGCTTCACATATAAATGGCATATAAGTAACTTATATGTCTCCATGATCTTGACATATACTCCACTTACACATATAACTCACTTAGACAATATATTAAGTGACTTATATGCGAATTATATGCGACATATATGTTACATATAAGCCGCATATAAGTTGCATATAAGTCACTTATATGTTTGTATATGTATATTCGGTAAGGGTATTTATCAATTATCTGTCAATAGTTTTGCAACTATGCAAATAAGATTTACCTCATTTCCCCGTTCAGTCACGCAGTGGTAAAAGTAGTATCTACGACATGCAAATAATACTTATTTTTACATACAACTTAGTAGCGGTTTTAAATATTTGTTTCTCTCCGGAACTATCAAGAAATGATCATATGATCAGAGGTAAATTGCTTAATATATTTTGCTAATACTACAAAACGGGTTGCCATTCATCTTTAAGCCCGACATTTCTCACAGAGAGAAAACCACTGCGAATTACTTTCTAGAATACATGACCAGAATTTTTTTTGTTCATGAAATGCATTTTTAAGGTTAAAGTATACAAATGGATAACCGCGACACAAAACGGCATTGAGATGTCATAACTTACATCAAAAACAGTATAGATTATGAAAATAAAGTCATTAAAATAATAATTTTCATTGTTTTATTGATATTCATTTTGGTCAGTATTTTGCATGGAGATATTAATTGATTTCCTACTTCTTTATTCTGTAATACTGGGTGAATTTTTACTTGTTTTATCCTAAAATGCTAAGCATATCTATACAAATATTGTCCAACTGCATTGTCCATCTTAGTTTCAACAAGAAATGCCGGTAATAACGTTAGAACGTTAGAAAATAAAAGAAAATAAATGCATCAGACTGACCCACGTATTTCCTCAAACAAGGTTCAGTTTATTTGTATCGAGCTCAGAATTAACGTAACTCGCGACCTGATTTTCCTAGCACGCCTTCAAAAGGTAAATTTTACAAAAGAATGTACACCGTTTCTAAACCAACTGACGGTGAGGTATATATATATATAACTTACATAATACAAACTCTCTAGACACAATATAAACGGCTGTAACCAGCCAGGACAAACCCCAAGACTGAATCTTCGAATTAAGAGTTACCGACACATGAAACCAGCGAACGTTAATACGGGTTTATCGTATTCTGTTAATTTAATTCATATAATTACGATGAATTTCGAAGGTAGATGATCAACGCCATGTCGATATTATGAGTGGTTTCATTAATCAAAACAATATTTCAATGACATATAACATGTGTTTTTATCATTTTCTGAATGTATGGCTATTTCTCATACGGTCGAGTTAAAAAATGCTCAGAAATAAAGTATTTGAATTATTTATGCGATAGACATGTAACCGTGTAAAGCAACGCTTACTTAATTAGCCCTTCCATTCGGAAAATTGAACTCGTGACCTGATGTGTGCACATAGTTAGATGCTATGGCAACGTAACCAGGTAGAACAAGTCCTACCTTATTCACCCGCCCATGCGGATGTACGCTGGACGACACTTACAAGTACCTCGATTTAAAATGGTAACAATACAAAAAATCTACCATTTTTGGCTGCCTTGTTGACTGAATGTAATCAAAATATGACTTAGATTTTTTTGTTTTATTTGATGATTCTGTTAAAATATATTGAATTTTCATACGCTTTCTTTTGGTAAAAATTCTACATTTATTTCATTTAAAATATATGAAACTAGAACGAATTTGAAGGTGCGCCATCGCAAATACTAATCCTCACGTTTTCTTAACACAGGTCAATTCCATTCATCACTGTATACATTTTATATGTAACTGTTTTGATTGTTCTTTGATACTCTGGTCAGAAATAGTACTATATAGTACAATGTCCCACGGGGCCATAGGAGAAAAAACATTGCAACGTATAATCCGATCAATATATCGTTCCATTTGAGACATAATAACAAAAACAAAATACCGCACGCCACTCACCACTGGGCAGACGTTCGTGTTATCGGCTGATTTATCTTTCATAGACGATTACATCTTGTTTATCTTTCATAGACGATTACATATACCAAGTTATGTGCAATAATATGGAAAAATGACAGTGTAATTGAAGTTTTGACCCCCACCTTTAGGTCCATGTGCGCGGAGATAAAAGTAATGTTGCATTGGGACGCCGCCATCATATGGCGAAGTCATACCCTAAGTTTGGTTGAATTCCGTTCAGCGGTTTAGGAAATATGGTAACGGACGGACGGACGAACGGAGGCGATTTTAATATACCTTGTTTTTTTCAAAAACCGGAAGGCAGGAAACGCCTACCATATATAGGTCTTACACACCGGGACAGTTTAACACTAGTTATATTGGTGCATTTTCTTTTTCAAAGAAATTCTAATCTTTGACCTATATATCTACATACGTGATATATATATGAGTATGTTAGCTAAGCACCCAGATTTCAATTCGACATTTGACGGTGGCTGGTTTTACCAACGGCATACAACTATTAATTTTATTTTACGATTAGTTTGTGTGAAATTCATTATTTTATTGTCAAAATGAAAACAATTTACACGCGAATATCATGTTGCAGATTGACACCATGCCCTTGTGTTTTTTGTGTTACAAAATTAACATGGAATACATCACACTAAAGAAAGATGAATTTAGAATAAGAAAATTTTAGATTAGCGGATCCTACAACTCTCTGCATGTTTATTATACATTCCCAAAACGTTTCGCAAACGGATGTCGGGCATGCATTTATATTAGATAAGTGCCTGATAAAACATGCTTTCACATGCCATTTACTTGACGAACATATGGGGTATATTAATGACTTTACATTCTGTACAGTTTCGGTGTGTTTTTATTGAAGGGTGTAAACAATTTTCTCATGAAGTTTGTAATTAATTGTCGTTTTAACGAAAAAGAAAATGCAGTAAACAACATTCAGTATGAACTCAGTCTAACTTTCCCACCTTGTGTTACAAAACATAAACGTAAAGATAAGAACCATTGTGTACACTGGGCAAAATTAATAACCGAATATTTTACAGCCGTCTATCCCACAGTGCTGGTCATCGCTGTACCCTGGTCCGGAATAGAAAACCTGACCCAGCGACTCATCAGACATTGAATATACACAATGTGTTAACTGGAAAAAGTAGTGGAGTGCGTGGTCCAGTGGTAGTGCGTGGTCCAGTGGTAAAGCGCCGAACTCCAGATCGAGAGGTCGTGGGTTCGATCCTCACCAAGGTCACGTTATTTATCCTTGAGCAAGATAATTAATCCACATTGCTTAGTACTGGTTCTATCCATGAAGCCATCGAGAGTCATTAATCTAAGTTGCAAGAACTTGTTTCGCAATCGATGTAAAATAAATAGGTTTAAACTTTAAACTAAATTAAACTGAAAAAGGTAGAGCACTGTGTATCGCCACTTGTTAACCTTTGGGACAAAGAGACTTGCGTACTAACATAAAATACAATCTTGATTTGAACAAAAAAACAGCGCACAAAAAAAATTCGAAAATCAAACATGTTTCGTTTTTAAATGTACTGAATAAATGATGAAATAATATAAGCTCGTTTTTATACGAAGTTTAAAGTGCGACCTGCATTTTGTGCGAGCTAATCTGTCTCAATGTATGCCATTGAAGCTGAATTTGACATTAAGGCTATAAGTATGTTTATTCATTTGTCAGACCAATATCTGCATATAGAATAAGGTTGTCTCTTTTATTTTACAAACAATTTAGAATAATAGAAGAACTATTCATTGTACACCCATTGTAGAGACTATCGCCTTTAATATAGCTTTATTAACCCTTCAGCTACAGAATGTATTTTCTATATGATTACAAATCATTTGACTTGGGTTTTCGGCGCACCAGCATAAAATGGTTATATGGCGCCAACAGGAATCAACATTCCAGGCCGACTCTTTATTTACGTCTATTTTTTTAGATTGCAAATTAAGGAGTTGAGAATGATGTGTTTACAAGTTTAAACATTAAGGAATCGAGACTTGTATGATCTTCAAGATTACAGATTAGAGAAATAGAAAATAAGCTCTGATATATTGTATCGTATATACTGAATATAAATGACACATTAGAGAAATGTGTATAAATAGAAAGTAAGCTCTGATATATTGTATCGTATATACTGAATATAAATGACAGATTAGAGAAATGTGTATAAATATAAAATAAGCTCTGATATATTGTATCGTATATACTGAATATAAATGACAGATTAGAGAAATGTGTATAAATAGAAAATAAGCTCTGATATATTGTATCGTGTATACTGAATATAAATGACAGATTAGAGAAATGTGTATAAATAGAAAATAAGCTCTGGTATATTGTATCGTATATACTGAATATAAATGACAGATTAGAGAAATGTGTATAAATAGAAAATAAGCTCTGATATATTGTATCGTATATACTGAATATTTATATTATAAATGACAAGCAATGCGTTTTTAGCAGTGAAATAAAAATGTTATTTCATATTGTGAAATATAGTGTTATTTCACTACCGGGACTACGTTTTTCAAGGTAAAAAAGAAACTTATTTCAGAAAATAACTGTTAAATGTTCTAAGAAAATGAGCTATACGTTTTGAAAACACAGTAAACAAAGTAATTTAGGAAGTGGTCATAGCCTCGGATAATGTTTTTGACCAAGGAGTGATAAAACCCTCAAATTTAAACTTGAGGGGTAAAATATTATTTTCACTAGAACTGCGGGGAATACACAGAACTATTTACTTCCTAAATTCATAACTAAGGGGTAAAACCTCAAACTTGAAAGCCTTGTCAGATTATCATACGGCTGTTATATAGTAGAGGATATAACAGCACACTACCTAGTACAGGTATTCGTATGTCGAACAAATTACCATGTCTGTCCGTCCGTTTTTGCATTCACAGTTTTGCCATGAACACTCGACGTGTTAAGTTGAAATAATAGTTGTCGCCACCTGGTTTCAAATGAGGTATATACTTTAAAACACATGAGTATTATACGATATGTTTGTATAACTTTAAAACACACGAGTATTATGCGATATGTTTGTATAGAGTTTAAAACACATGAGTATTATACGATATGTTTGTATAGACTTTAAAACACATGAGTATTATACGATATGTTTGTATAGAGTTTAACGTCGCTTTTAACACTCGTCCAGTCATATCGCGACGGTGTGTACTTGCAGAATTGAATTTGATGCTAAACTTTGCAGTGAGGCCACACTAGAATACCTCGCTGTAGACACATGACATGATACCCCACCCAGTCACAGTATACGGACCCCAGGCCGACTAGTCCTTGTACTAGCCTTTATATACTGAGCGTCAAACAAGGATCAACTAGTACCATTGTTATAAAGTATTTGGCATGACTCGGCCGGGGATTGAACCCACCACCTCCCGCTTGCGAGGCGGTCGCTCTGCCATTATGACACTGCGGCGGTATTATGCGATATATGTATAATCTTAATGAGTTTTACCTTCATGAAATAAAGAATTTATTATTATTATTATTATTATAAATCAGTCGACAGTTGGATCTATAAACGTATAAAGGAAAAGATTCATTCGTATACGCATAATCTAGCTTGTACGTATTAAGAAGTTTTGTCCAGTATACATTACGGCCTTTAATTTATTTTTTTCCACCACATGATATGTTTCAACGAGGATGCTGGATGGTACAATCGTCACTTAAAACTGTTCTGTAGACGTACTGGTTTAGAGTGATTAAGCGAATATCAGCTGTTTAAAACAAAGATTGCCAGAAGTGTAGGACATACTGTAATAATGTATCCTATCTTGCAATGGACACTATGTGTAGTTTGTTTGCTTCGAACAGCAATAACCGTCCCCATCAGTGACAGCAAGGGAAACGAAGATGGCAAGTTGGACGGCTACAACTTACTGAATTTGGGCAGATTGTTCGATAAACCGATAGTACGGTTTGTAGGGAAAACATTTATGAAGTCGGAAGAAAACATTGCGAAGCTGGAGGCAGATATACGCGAGGACTTGTGTCGGATTCGATCCTGTACCACGTGGTCTGATTGGACGGCGTGTTCTTCAAAGCAACTCGGTAAGATTGGAATTATGACACGATCAAGAAGTTGTGGAGTCAATACGATCATCTGCAGCTCGTCAACTGAGAGCAATACAACTGAAACGGACTCTAATCTCTGTGAGGGATGTCCGGAGGGATATAATCTGACACGCGCTGGGTTTTGTCTTAAATTCTTCAGCACAAAGATGACACAATCTAATGCGGAGGCAACATGCCAGAAGGATAACGGACACTTTGTAAACATTAACTCTAAAGTCAAGTCAGACGATGTACACAGTGTTTTAGAGAGCTATAAGTCAACAGAGAATATATGGATTGACGGACAGCGAACTGATTCCAGCTCGCCGTGGGAACATGTATATGAAGCCTCACTATCCTCGTTCTCTAACTGGTACTCTGGAGAACCCGGCTCATTGGATACATATAAGGTAGACGAAGTGTTGTCAGTTGTGCGGACTTGGCATGGGGTACAATGTACATTTACAGCTTACGTCGTTTGTGAAGTTACAAACTAACGTTACACATCAAAACCCCAAAGCGTTTGCTAGTTTTGGAGAGAAAAAAATGTTATGCTTAAAGACATTACACATCTAATCGGGACAAACATGTGCATCGATTCATATTACTTTTAGGGGGAATGTTTTAACTAGAACACAATAAACTGAAAAACGTGTTTGGGAAGTCGTCTGTAGTTAGAACAGGACACGGTTCTTGCTTTGAATAAACGTGCCATGTAGATAAGAAAGACCTTTGTGTCGAGATAAGTCAGATTTTAAGTTATTTTGTTTTTAATTAATATACATGTTCTAACAAAATCTTACGCTCGATTTTGTGTCGAGCCCGTTTTCAATCTCGTCCAGGTATATATGTGTCAGTTAGTGCTTCAGTCCGGTCTTTCGTCCTTGCGTCCGGCTTTCATTTCTTTATATCTTCTTCATTACTTGTAGGATTTTTACCAAACTCCTCCAGAATGTTTCTTATATGCACATAACGTCATAGAACCAGTCCTGTATACATATACCTCTGGATACGTAGCGTTATAGCAAACATAGTATTTTGATAGCATGTTTGAGTGATCTATGGGTGGTGTTACATGACAAACATGTCATATGGCAAGACACGTTGGTGAAGAGTGGTATTTGAGTATATAGTGGTACATGCCTCCCATGTCATATGGCAAGTCATGTGGGTGAGGAGTGATCTTTTAGTTGTGTTTCATGACACCCATGTCATATGGCCAGACATGTTGGTGAAGAGTGATCTATGAGAGGTGTTACATGACACCAATGTCATATGGCCAGACATGTGGGTGAGGAGTGATCTGTGAGTGGTGTTACATGACATCCATGTTTTATAGCAAGACATGTGGGTGATGAGTGGTTTAAATGACACCCATGTCATATGGCCAGACATGTGGGTTAGAAGTGGTGATCTATGGGTGGTGTTAAATGAAACACATGTAATATGGCCAGACATGTTGATGAAAAGTGGTCTATGAGTGGTGTTACATGAAATACATGTCATATGGCAAGACATGTGGGTGAGGAATGATTTTGTGAGTGGTGTTACATAACACCCATGTCGTATGGCCAGATATGTGGTTGAAGAGTGGTCTATGAGTGGTGTTACATGACACACATGTCATATGGCAAGACGTGCGTGTGAGGAGTGACATATGAGTTCTTGTAAACCATCAATATTCATGTTATCTCTAATCCTGATCACGACACTGTGTATCAGATTGCCAAATCACTCAGCCATAGTCAACTTTGTCTGAAATCATGAACAGGTTCCACGTTCTTGTCAAATGTTCGATGTTCTTGTCACAGGAACATATTTGCAAAGTTAAGAAAATTAGAAAAATAATACAGTTATATTTATATTATAGGCAAAACCATGTTCTTACATTTGTAAACAATGTTCTTACCGTGGTAAACAATGTTCTTACCGTGGTATGCAAAAAAGAAATTGAGTAAGAATATACATTACAAAGTTTTTAAAATTTCTCTAAAATATATTAAATAATTGCGAGGATTCGAACATAAGACACACATATATGTTACAAATATGAACCATTGTTCTATCGTAAAGTTTTCTTTATTGCTAACATTTTTACACCTTTGCTTGTGTCCGTGGCCGAATGGTTAACGACGTTGCGTTGCGTTGTAAAACTTCGCCGCTCACCGCTGCGGGTTCGAATCCCACTGGGAGCTCGGCTTGTAAGTGATGAAGTGTTGATTCTTACGAATGGCGGGAGGTGTACAGTACTGGTTCTACCCAGGACAAGTGGGTGGTCTGCCTCCACCACAAAAAAATCGACCGTCATATATAACCTTACATGTGTTATTAAAATTACGTAATACACCATCCAAATAAACAAAACAAACATTTACTTGAGAAAAACAATAGAGGGAAGGTACTATTGTGATGTAAATAATAAATAATAACTCAAACAAGTTAAATTTAAATTGTTGTACTTCTACCATATTTAAATATTGCACGTTGTAAAAAGTTTAGCGTTGTAGCAAAAGTCGCCATATAAGTCTATATTAGCACCCTGCCGAACATAGAATGCGTCATATATGGTTTTGCCAACGTTTACCTATGGAAATTCAGCAGTCCAAGGCTGTTGGTGTTAGGAAAAAAACACGCTTTATTGCATGTATTGGTATTGATATTTTACAGGTTTTAAGGATATTTAACAGAAAGGGTTGCAGTTTTTCTTACATGTATGCAATTAGCCGATAATCCTCTGAGTTGATAAATCATTCATGTGAATGAACTTGCGTAGTTTACGGACGGGCAGGTTAAATACTAAGCTCGACATTTCTCACAGAGATAAAATCACTGCGAATTTCACTTAGGGGATCGCAGAAGAAACGTTTCAGAATACATGACCAAATTATTTATGTTCATGAAATGCATTTTTAAGGTTGAAGAATAGAAATTGTGACGATTTCCGCGACACAAAACGACGTTAAGATTCCATAACGTACATGGATCATGAAAATAATAGTCCATGTACTATTTTTATTGTGTTATTGATATTCATTTTGGTCAGTATTTTGCAGGGAGATATTGATTTTGTACGTCTTTATTTTGTAACATTGGGTGGATTTTTACTTGTTTTATCCTAAAATGCTTAAAATATCTATACAAATAAAGCGTATTATCTCAACTACATTCTCCATCTTAGTTTCAACAAGAAATGCCGGTATAAACGTCAGAACGTTAGACAATAAAACAAAATAAATGCATGACTGACCCACATTATTTCCGCCTAGCTCCAAACAAGGTTCAGTTTATGTGTATTGAGCTCAGAATTAACTCAACGCTCGCCTGATTTCCCTATCACGCTTTCAAAAGGCAAATTTTACAACAGCATGTACACTGTTTCTAAACCGTTTGACGGCGCGGTATATATACCGAGGCAAAAAAGCTTTTTTAGATGAAATAATACTGTATACAAGATAAACTGACATTTTGGGACTTTTAGGGGCTTGACCCCTACGTTACATTTATTCGTTACGTCATTAAGATGTTCAACTGTTATTGATGTGTGTTTAATACAATATTGTGTCTATGGCAGTAGTTTCTTTATTTTACAACCAAAAATGTATTATTTCCAGGGTGCAACAAAAACCGGTCTACACTTTTTTCGCTCAGTATATATAACTTACATATTTTGATAATCCAAACTCTCTAGACACAATATAAACTGCTACAACCAGCCAGGACAAACCCCAAAACTGGATTGTCGAATTAAGAGTTACCGACACATAATTATTTTCTTTTTTTCATATTCAATCACGGGTATTTGAAGAACCCTGGAATATAAACCTATATTTTTAATCGGCACATACATATTATAATATAACCTGAATACATAGATATAATTTTGATAAACGTTTTTATAGTGTAATTTTGCCGCTATGTGGTAGGTTAATTTCTTTAATTACAAAGTTAAAGCAGGTACATATAAAGACATTATATATCAAAATGTCACCGAGCACAGAGCTAACGCAGCTCGCGTTCTGATTTCCTATAGGTTTACCACCACTAATTACATGTAAGCCTCCGAGGTGTAGTCGAATGTAGTTCCTATAATAAAAAGTAATCCCTCCTTTTTTGATGGCAATGGGCATTATAAGTAGGGGAAAACTGCCCATTTCTGTTCGATTTTGTGGTTGCATGTATAAGACACGTATTAATAAGTTTTACTTGATCACTGATGAACATTTCGAAATTTCGACTCTCTGCTTACACGTTGTGAGCAACCATCACCGAAAACAGCTGTACCTGTTTAGTAAACAAACAAAAACTTTCTTACATGTGACCCCACCTTTTCTGGTGATTTTTCAAGTGGAAAATTAGTTTTCTATATTTTGAAAATGATACTGTTGTTCAAGTTCATATACCTGTACACAATAAATGATCGGTTAACATAAATGAGTAGGTTATGCATACAACTGCACTATTATCTTTGAATAGTTCATTAACGGCTTTAAAAGATATGCGGGATTTGATAGGTATATACCGACACAAAAGCCATGGGTATTGAGCTAAGAAAAGCTTTACTTGGAGTCGACAAGACGCATAAGTTCTGATTAGCTTAACCGACCACTGCAGTGGTTTGTATGGTATGTGGCAATAGTTTGACGAGATATACTTAGGGCGATATTTAATATGTAATACAGGATAAGTTCCCTTCGGTGGATTTACACCATTTGCCGTGTTATTATATTGGTTTACCACCACTAATTACATGTATACCTCGAATGTATTTCATATAATAAAAAGTAATCCCTCCTGTAGGGGAAAACTGCCCATTTCTATTCGATCTTGTGGTTGCATGTATAAGAAGCGTATTAATAGGTTTTACTGGATCTATGATGAACATTTTAGAAATTTCGAGTCTATGCTTACACTTTGTGAGCAACCATCAATGAAAACAGCTATACCCTTGACCTGTTTAGTAAACAAACAAGAACGTTCTTGCATGTCTTGTGACCCCACCATTTCTTGTGATTTTTCAAGTGGAAATAGTTTTCTATATGAACTGCTGCATTATCCATACTTGAGTTGAAGTTGCAGCAAATCATTAATATGTGACACTTTAACATTGGTGTTAGTGTTTTCATACCTATACCACTCCTGGGTAATATATACGCAGCGAGCACAGGGTAATGCATTAGAATCAGATCGCCTTCATACAAGCGTATATTCTTATCATATAAGCGCTATCTTTCGTACTACAGTTATTGATGTAGAACTTTTAGTACGGTGATCCCATTTACTCCGTAGCGTACTTACAGATAGGTTCTAAGTGCTTTAGTTTAAGTAGTTGAAATTTGTTTGGCATATGTATATTGACATGACTTTAGCATCACCCGTACAACGTTGTAAATATATTTCACAAATTCGTTAATTTGATTTTATACATAATTTCTACAAAATATGACAAAATATGACAATGAACTGGCATAACCAGATACAGATAACACAATTTACGAAAATGAAATGATAAGAATGATTATCGGGTATTACTTTAACAATTCCAAGTATATTTGTTTGTGTTGGAAATTGTCGGATTTCCATGATAAGACACACAAAGTAAACACCGGCAAAATGTGTTCACAAATTCATAAATCTAACTATACCAGATTAATGGAAGTTCGCATGCTCCAAACATGTGACGGCCGCAGTACACCATTAACTCCGATGGTGCATTATCTGGATAAATGTTGTTTCGTACAGTTGTGTAAGCAGATAAGAGTACACTTCAATACAATTTCGGCGACTTTTTCAGTGGGTCGTTGCAAGTTTGTTTTGCCAAATTGGGGTAAGGAAAATAGTACTTGTCAATACAGTTTTCTTCGGACTTATATCAATATTATATTGTCAGGACAGTCGTGCATACGAGTTATTGTTAGGTGAAACACTTTTAATTAATATTGAAGAGATTTACTCAGTGTGTACAATCTAAGTATCAATAGAGGATCTTACACGAGTGCCTGTTTAATACTGAATTTATTAAATGATTTTGGATAAAAGTACATGATGTGATGCTTTGCCGAGCATCGTATCAATTTTATGTTACAAGTTTAATTCATGCAATAGTAAATAGGCACGAATGTGAGACTCTATTCATCACATAACTTAAAAAAGCCGTATAAGCAGGATTTACTAGTGTAAGCAGGATTTACTAGTGAAAGCAGGATTTACCAGTGTAGCTGCCTATATATATCGTTGTCGTACGATTACGTATGATGATGTCGTATGTTGACTCGGTCTTCTCCGTACGACACCGAACAACGGAGGTACATGTCCGTAATCCGGTAATTCAACTCCGAACTGAAAGGAAAATACCGAATGATGAATCGGGTTTCATTTGCATATTTGCAATGTGATAAATATGTCATGGCTTTATTACACTCCCTCATCGAATGTTGTGTGATAAATGGAATTATACTATGTATTTTATGGTTCGGTTATTCAAACATGCATATTAAGTTTCAAATAACATGTTTATAATTCCTTCGATCTAATTAACATATACGAGAATTAGATGAAGGTGAAGTCCGGCATAGAGAGGCATTTTATCGGACACTTTAATACACAACATCACACACTAAAAGGGACACGCTACAATCTTGATGATTTTGTCAAGCAGTATCAAGCCGACCATAACAAATTGTTGGTTTGTTGTTTCCCTACCTACCCACAAAAAAGGTCCCTACCCAAAACATTTTATAACATAAAAATAACAAGTATTTTTGTTTGTTGCTATTTTCAGTAATTTTTTCTTTAATTTCTTAAGGCGTTAATTGTCCTTGGCAAAAAAAAAGATCCCCTACCTACCTATCCATTTATGAAATCCTGTGTCGGGAAACAGCAACTAAATATTTTTTTTAAGGATGGCCTCATGTTGACTTTAAATACGGCTCAGTATGTTTAAATAAGTAATATACAGAGTATGGACTGATCGAATTGCTATATGAGGCAAATACCCCTCCCCACCCCGGCCTCGGCCCACCAACAAACACACACCTAAATGAGCCTCTTGATGTAAACATCGAGGTGTTTAAATCAACAAACGAGATGAGACCATACTCTGTGTTTTGTAGCATGTCCATTTCATCTGTCTGTCATACTCTAACCTCTAACTGGTAGATAGAGAACACCAGTCATTCTCAATTAAATGATTACAACTGTGTAAATACAAAGGGAAATGCCCATGCTACCAGTGGTATTGTCAATTACAACATAGGTTATAATATATTATTGTTTTATATAATCAACAATTTTCATGCAAACAAAATTTGCCTTGAAATATTCAAATAATTGTTAATATGATTGTAAATATGCAAATTATGCAGAAAAAAACACAAGCAGGACGCCGAGAATTTTAACAAAAATGAAGTGTACCGTGTGTCCCTTTAACGTTTCATTAAACAGTTATTCTACGCCCTGCTGACTATAAAGATGAAACTGTTTTTAAAAGAGTCTCCGTGGCCGAATGGTTAAGACGTTGCGTTGTATACCTTTGCCTCTCACCACTGCGGGTACGAATCCCTCTGGGAGCTCGACTTGTACGTGAGGAAGTGTCGATTCTTACGGATGGCGGGAGGTGTACAGTACTGGTTCTACCCTGAAAAATCCACCGTCATATATAACCTGACATGTTGAAAATGACGTAAACCACCATACAAACAAACAGACAAACTGTTTTTAAAACAAATTATTTAAGGAGGAACCCAATCGTGAAAACTCTGTCAATCCTGTCATTCTTTGGGATCCCGCCTCGTGTGTATATCGAGCTTCGGTATGTTCAAAACCTTGCAATTTGTTAGCCGGAAGGCAACGGCACAGCAAATAGTGCACTGTTGCTATGTAAACAATATGTTCGCTACCCACAAGTGTTGATGTATAATTTGCGTTGCATGTTTGTTTTCTACAAGGAGGTGAAAGTTTCATCACTGCTGTCATGTAAATAAGCTATTGATGGAGCAATCGGCTAAATGACATTGCAACGTTTGGATGATAACTTGGATTTTGAAAGCAAACTTGTTTTGGCGGGAATCTAAGGCGCGATGACGTAACCAGTATGGAAACCTTCTATTAATATTCGAGTAATGCTGCAAAGCCGTGTACGAGATGTTGCGAATGGGAGGAACCATCGAACGTTGATCTGGGTTTACCGTATTCTGTCAATTTAAAGAAACTAACTCGCCAAATAATGGCAAAATTATACTACAAAACTCAAAGTTTATCAAAACTCTATCCAAGTGTTCATATCATATAATAATGTATACGTGCCGATTAAAAGTTCAGTTTTATTGACAGGCTAGTAATACCTGTGAATGAATATGAGAAAAATGAATTATGTGTTGGTAACTCTTAATTCGAAGCTCCAGATTTGGGGTTTGGCCTGCCTGGTTAAAGCCGTTTATTTTGCCTCTATCATGTCTATAGAACTTGGATTCTAAAACTGTATACCTCGTCGTCAGTAGTTTTAGAAACGGTATATATATTTTGTAAAAGTTGGCTATTTGTTGGCGGTATAGCTACTTTAAACCGTATAATTATGATGAATTTCGAAGGTAGCTGATCAACGCCATGTGGATATAATGAGTGGTTTAACTAAAATAGAAACGAAACAAAACACAAAAGACATATATAATGTGTTTCTATCATTTGCTGAATGTATGGCTAGTTCTCATGCTGTCACAGTCGAGTTAAATGTTGCCCAGAAGTCATGTATTTGAATTCTTTCAGCGATAGATATGTAACCGTGCAAAGCAGTGCCTACTTAATTCGTCCACCCATGCTGAGAATTGAACTCGTGACCTCTCACATGCTAAGCGAGCCCGCTACCGCATACGCAAAACTGCTAGCTTAAACAGCAAGGTAGTGTCTCCTATATACCTGTATTTACAAACATAGCTATACTCCCCACCCCGAATGGAAATTGTTCCGCGATTTTCTAGAGTCACAGAGATCATTAAAAAAACTACTAGACGATAGTATATGCAAATAGTTGAATGCCAAATTAACGAGGTAGATCAATTCCTAATTTATATTCACCCGCCCATGCAGGATATACACCAGACGATACTTAGGAGTACCCGGACTTAAAATGCTAATGAAATATTATTTTTTTGTCATCATATTTTGCACCAATTTTAAACACGTTCTTTAAAGCGCTGTCTGAATGTAATCCGAATATCACGTGATTTTATTTTCAATTTTATTTGACGATTCTTATAAAGATATATTGATGGATTTCATACCATTTTTTTTGTCAAAATTGTACAATCCATTTAAAATATATGAAATGAAATGTAACGTAGCTACTTATAAGTGTTATTTAAAGATGAATGGCCACCCTTTTTGTTATAGTATCAATTAACACATTAACTCTTAAACATCATAATATTATGAACATTTCTGATAGTCCCGGGGAGAAACATATATTTAAATCCGCTACTAAGTTGTATGTAAAAAATAAGTATAATTTGCATGACGTAGATACTACTTTTACCACTGTGTGACTGCACGGGGAAATGAGGTAAATCTGAATTGTATAGCTGCACAACTATTGCCAGATAATTCATAAATACATAAACCTGTGGATTAATTTACCTGTTTAAAAGTTTCCTACGTCATCAAATAAATTCTTATTCTTGCTTTTCACAGATATAGCCATGTGTGAATTGTAAATATCTATTGTTGTGTATTGATTTCGATTTAAATAAACATAAACATGTTCATGAAACAAAACATGGCCGGAGAACTTTAATGTAAATCTAGGGACCTCTCACATGCGATGCGAGTAAGCTACCACATCTCAACAGGAAGGCAGAAAACGTCTACCAGATAAACACTAGTTATATAACGGTGTCCTGTTAGGGCCATCTTACCATCGCATCTTACCATCGACCATCACATGTAACCATCGAACATCGATGCTCGATGGTAAGATGCAATGGTAAGATGCGATGGTCGATGGTAAGATGCGATTGTCGATGCGATGGTAAGATGGCCCTAACAGGACACCGTATTATATTGATGCACATTCTTTCTGAGAGAAATTCTGATCTTTGACCTGTATGTGACCTGTACATATGTGTACATATATACTACTAAAGTTTGCTAAGCACCTAGATTTCAATTCGACAATTTACAGTGGCTGGTTTTTACCAATAGCATACAACTCAACAATTAACTTTGTTTCACGATTAATTTACGGGAAATTCATTATTTTATTGTCAAAAATTGATCAAAAAACAATGTTCTTGTTTAGTTTTGTATATCACTCCACACACTACAGTTTTGGACGGTATTTGGGGTGAAAGGCGAAAGAGGTTTGGTGCTTAAAGAACTTAAGAGTAGTTTAGATATTTTACTGGAGACATGCTGATTCTGAAGACAATATTCTGTACATAGTTTATTTGGACTATTGTGTCTACAATGAATTTACAAGGTATCTATTGGCTACAGTGAGTCTACTATACATATAATCATCGTCCTAAGTGAGTTGTCATAAACTGTATCAATCGTTGCATCGACAATTCGTCCGACTCTTTGCTATAATTGGGACTACTTGAAAAATTAAACGCATGTCCTGCTGGATACGTGTACAGCCGGAAGTCACATTGTCCTGTTAGGTTTGCTTCCAAACCTCTCGCATCTTCCGGGGATGAAAACCCTTTAAAAGGGTCAAGTTCCCGAAAGTGAGCCTGCATAGGAATTCGGATCGATCCCATGTCCCAAATCCCTGGTTTAGGAGTACCGTAAAAGGGTGCCGCGGCGGATATAACAGGCACCAAAGCAGCAGACAGAATGCTTAACGCCCCGCCCATGCAGAATCCAGTAACGGCTACCTGTTTTAAATGGATAAGGGTGTTATTACATGCGGTGATTTTGTGACAAATTTAATTCACATCCACAACATCGATCAGTTGTATGGCAACAGTCCCTTGTTTTGCCAGTTTGGTTTTAGTAACCGGTTCACATTTATCAAAGTGAACAGTCATAACCGTTATTTATTAATTACTAAAATCATAAATCGGCTAGCGTTTAAGATGTTTATTTATTCATTGTTTAAAGATGGTAACCGAGTACTGAGTTTACACAATGACAAATATCCATCTGACGTAAACAGCTGGCTCGTTCCAGTTATCATACGTCATCATATATTATGACATGAAAATAGTCACCGGCCCTAAGATACTTACCTTATTGCAGTCGTTAGACAGCATATACTTGGCTGCACCGTGCATGTCCTTGACCCCGCTTTCCCAGTCCATGTGCTCCATCAGATGAGCACCCTGTTCATAATCTGCTGTTACCAAACCTCCGTATAGATCGGGTACCAGTGTAACAAAATGACCTTCTTCCGAAATCTGTTTCGCTCTCCGTAGGATTTCTTTGTTCAAACCCCACCATTCCTGTCGTAAATGACAGTAAAAAAATTAAATGGGTTTATTCTGTCTTTGGTTTAAACATAGAGGCGTCATTTATTTATTGCGGTTGTATTGTAAAGCTGCCAATTTAACAAGAAATGTCACCAATAAGAATCAAATGCCATCTGCCCCACCCCCTCCTCCCCGATGATCCTTTGCCATTGACCTTTAAAGGGGTTGTTGCACTATTCCGGAACTAGCTTCCTTTAAAAAGGGCTTTAAAAACAATCGAAAAAGCTGAAAAAGATATCGAAATATCATAACAAATACAGGAGATATGATCTTTTAAACATTGGCAAACATTTTCACACAATCTTGGATTGATGACGTCGTCGCGCCTTTTACCATTTATTGCATATTGATAAATACCATTTAAAACGAAGAATATATGTAAATCGGAAAAAGAGCATATACAGTATAAATATTTTTTACATCGTATTTATAATTTAATACATTTATTTTATTTAAGCACTATTTATGATCTATTTTCCATAAATGAAAAAAGGCGCGATGACGTCATTCAAAGATGGCTGCATCCATTGGAGTCTTTTTGCACATTTGCAAAAGGTCGTATCTTCTATATGTTTTAAGATATTTTGATAATTTTTTCAGCTTTTTTCATGGTTTTTAAAGCCCATTTAAATGAAACTAGTTCCAGAATAGTGCAACATCCCCTTTAAGTGTGATATTGACCTTTGAAGTAATGACCCAATTCCTATGCATGACACACAGTCTCATTGCGGTTGACATGTGTGTGCAGTTCATGAAATTGCTTTCAGTACTTTCTGGCTGATAGTATGGCTGAGACAGGATTCTTTCGGACGGACAAACGAACGGACATACAAATACCATACAGTGTATGAACACCTTGAAGATGCCACCATTTTGTGGAATGTCATAAAGAAGAAATGACTGCTTCCGTGAGATGCACACGCTAACGCACACGTATCCCTTACATGTGAACAATTGTATTTCTGTGCTGATGTGTACTTCTAGCACGTTGTGTTACAAGCCTTGGGGTGAATTGTAATCAATACGTAAGCCATGTCAAGGTATTTGAACAGAAATAAGGGAGGTCGTCCTCATTGATTCAAAATGCTTAGTAGGAAGAACTAATGGTAAAAATCGGGAAGATAAGAAAAAATGGTCGAGACGTGTTTATGTGACAACATTTTTCCTCTCGGCAGCTATTTTACGCTTGCGTAAAACCTTGCTTGTCATAAATGATATAAATAAATTGATCACTGCCATCATTTGTCTTCATAGACAGGCTCGATAATCTCCGCAACCGAGCACCTGCCATTCCGACAGTACGGCTTTTACCCCCAACCTAATCGAGATGTTGCGAATATGAATGTTATATACGTACAACGACAACATAAAGAACAAATGCAAATACACACAATCGGTCATACTACACCAGTTCATTTTCCATAGGCCTACCTTATAACTCTAAGCTCTGTACTGAGTTCCCTAATATAGGAAGCTATATTTGTTATTACTTGTTTTGAAAGACCTATCTTAGTTTTATCAAAAAGACATACAGGAGCCATACGTTGAGTATGTTTTGAAAAAGCTGTTTGGGTCGGATGGTGCTGACCAACCTACTTGCATGTAGAAACATGAGGAAAATGTAAAATATACTTCTTGTTTTGATTATGCAACACATTATGAATACATTGCACAAATGTATGATGTAACCTTTATAAGTACTCTTCAAAAGTTGAATTTTAATTTTTTAGCAAGATTTTTTGGTTTGTTTATCTTGTCAACCAATCAAAATTAAGAGATTCTGTGTAATAGCTCCGAATTTACCCTGGAACTTTTTCCTTGCCCGCTGATTGGTTGGTAATTGGTGTAGTCTGATCTAAAGAGACATTCAAACCTGACTGAAGTTGTTTTTTTCTGGCTAAATTGTTCAAGTTGATACATTCAACCTGAGAGCAATGGTGTCATTCTTGTTTGGAAAAAACTCCTTTTCGACAGAATAAGAGGGCTTAAATAGCTTTGAATAAAGCAAAATTCCTTCGGTTTTTACGCGTAAATCCAGAATCTTCAAAATGCCATATCTCGACAACCGTTCCAATCTTTTGCTTCAAATCAAGTGATTTTAAATTGATTTCATCAACAACATGTGATTTTCAACCAGTTGAAGCTATCTTGAAAATAATATCTACTCAAAAATGATATTTGTGATTTTCAGGGGTCAAAATAGCAGATTTTACCCTAAAACGCCACTGTTTTTGTATGTATTCAAAATCTGCCTTCAAATGAATTAATTAACATTATTCTGCAGGTTCTATCTGTAAAACCATCAAGAAAATGCAACTTAATTATGGTGTTAGTACACAGTTACAGTTGTAACATGCCCATTTCTTTTTGCATTGAGTCGCGCATGAACTAAAATGTAAATGCCATGTTGTTATTCATATCTAGGCCCAAATTAAAAACACATGACAAATGACACATATGCTGCCAAAAAATCCACAGAAAAGTGGCGATCATTTATCTTCTAAGAAAGAACTTGTCTCTTGAATGAATGCTTTCTTTAAAAACATAAACACTGAGATGTTAAAAAATATCGTATTCATACACTCATTTCCATATAAGCAAAAACAATATCAAAAAAAGAAATGAGAATTATTTACTGACTGTCATTATGCGACTACCACAGACAGAAACTTCCTATGATGCAATGGGTCTGCTATACCTACAGCCTTTTCGCTCTAAAAATAAATAGGAAAAGGTGTATCAAAGTTATGAAATTAAAACTACCATGTAAGTAAAGCAATTCTAACATTACTACTTTTGATAAATAATGAGTACTCTATAACTAAAATCATGTAAATGTGAATGTTGTGTGTGAACATATGCAACTCCATACGGACATATGCAACTCCATACGAACATATGCAATTCCATACGGACATAATTATGATATAAAGTGTTAATTCCGCCATAACTATTTGGTAACACGTTACTGCTTTTTTCGCTCTAAAATATAATAGGGAAAGGCGTATGAATGCTATAAATTTCAACTGATACTCGACATCCACTTGTAAGAAATATAACGTCCACATGTAGATAAACCGGAAATCAGATGTTTAGAGATAACACGTTTGCTACGTACATAATATTGAATGTGCGCATGCGGTATAAAGGGATCACATGTCCTTGAGATCTTTATGGAGAAAGCTATAATAAATATTGCACGCTGATTTCGTAAATTAAAACACGGAATATTATTTGTTGCATATATATACTCTACCAACAAAATAACAAAAGGAATCAACAGAAAGTACGCACGTACTGCGATGTTATCAGATCAGTGACGACATGATCACGTACTATTTCATATCCGTATGGAGACAATACAGTTGAGTGTATTCACTTGAACATTAATTAATGAAGTTTATGATACATACTGTGAGTGGATAATTTGTTCTTGATCTTAACTATTGTCTAATATGCTTTAATCAATTCTCGAGGATTGAAAAAAAGAAAATCTACAGTGTTATTCAAGGGGAAAAGGAAAGACAGTATCCACAGACAGTGAAATCAGAGAAACTGCTTTGTAAAGACTAAATGTTCGATATATTTAACTGTACTATACTAATACAATACAATTAAGTACATACATGGATGGCATGAACTAGATCAAACCGGATTATATTTTCTTTAATATTATTCGCGATACTCGAAAATATCGACTCCGGACATATCGGAGAGTATTTATAGATGTCGGGAAACGAAACAGGCAACGACACCAGTCGTAATTTAGCAAGTGTTTCTGGCTGGCTATGGAAAATTATTCCTCCTATTATTTTATGTTTCGGATTGGTAGGAAATGTTTTAACATTGTTCGTAATTAGAAAATTAGGTGGGAGTAAACAACCGACCTTTGTGTTTATTTGTTTCCTTGCAACTAACGATGCGGTGGTGCTTTTAACGGGTCTACCAAGGTATTGGATATATTATACCTTCCATTACGACCTCAGAACTAGTTCAAATGCCGGCTGTAAGCTATATTACTTCGTTATCTACACCACAATGCAGTACTCTTCCTGGATTCTTGTCGGCGTCAGTCTTGAAAGGATAGTCGCAACATATTTCCCTTTTAAATATAAGCGACTGTTCACGAGGACGAATGTCGTTATAGGGTTAAGTCTTACATTGTTAGTTTTAATTCTAGTCAACATACACTTTTTATTCACAAACGGTATAAATGAATTCACAGAAGGCGACTGCGGCTCACTTAATCCAAAGTTCAAAAACTTTGACGAGTATGTATTTGTTTATAGCTTTGTCGTGTTAGTGTCGTGCCATTGATTATCATGCTGATATGCACTATTTTTCTAGTCAAGATTTTGCGAGAAATACAAAGGATCGAGCATCTATGATGAATAATGCAAGCTTGAAGAGAACTCATAAAGTAAGCGTCAGAATGACCAAAATGTTACTATTTGTGTTTTCTACTTTCTTGTTGCCACTGCGCCTGTGTCAGTTTATTTCATTGTGGACAGTTACTTGTTACCAGGCTATGAAGAATCCGGAAATGACGATGCAGTTGAACGGATGAACATTGCATGGAGCGTTACCTATTTATTTCAATATTCAAATTATAGTGTTAATTTTTACCTATATACAGCTATGAATAATAAGTTCTTGGCCGAAATGAAGAAAATTCTACGATGCAAACAAGGGTATGTAGTACATGTTTTTCATATTGTTTGAGTCTAAACCATATGTTGTTTATAAAAATATCTTAGTTTCAAAATTGGTTGAGAAATTAATGGTTTACAACCCGGATATATGTTCCATTTGAACTGATTTCTAGTTAACCTGAATCTCAGATCACCTAATGACACCACTCTTAGCACGTTGCCGTTAACGTTAACCTTTGTTTTAAATGATTTCGCCTATAATATGACATTAATGGATCAACGAATCAATCGATTTGAAGTTAAACTTTGGTAAAGTTCGTTTACGAATATCCAAGACCACCGACATTCTAAAAATATCGGAACCTTAACACATCTTCCGAAAAACCGATAAACATACAGCAACAGTTTTTCCATAGGTGATTGATAGCTACAACTCTAGTTAGTTTGTTTAAATGAAGTCCTCCAGGATTAAATATGGCCCTGCCATGTGGATGCAGCGTTTGTCTGTATTTCAGCTCCATCCCTCCCGTCCTCGTGGGGTTAATATGCCCTGTCATGTGATGAAAGCGTCTGTCTGTCTGTCTGATCCCTCCCTCCCGTATTCATGGGGTTAAATATGGCCCTGTCATTTGGATGAAGCGTCTGTCTGTCTATCTGCCTCCCTCCTCCGTCCTCGTGGGGTTAAATATGGCCCTGTCATGTTGATGCAATCGTTTGTCTCTCTGTCTGCTCCCTCCCTCCCGTCGTGGGATTAAATATGGCCCTGCAATGTGGATGCAGCGTTTGTCTGTCTTCAGCTCCCCTCCGTCCTCGTGGGTTTAATATGGCCCTGTCATGTGGATGAAAGCGTCGTCTGTCTGTCTGCTCCCTCCCTCCGTCCTCGTGGGTTAATATGGCCCTGTCATGATGGATGAAAGCGTCTGTCTGTCTGTCTGCTCCCTCCGTCCCGTCCTAGTGGGTTTGTCTGTCTGTGTTCCCTCCCTCCCTCCCTCCCTCCAGTCATTGTGGGGTTAATAATGCCCTGTCATGTAGATGCAAGTGTCCGTCTGTCTGTCTGCTCTCTCCTCCC
>JAWPHD010003352.1:62500-220630 GCA_037043455.1 Cyrtodaria siliqua | reverse complement strand
CATCGTCCTATTTTATGTACTCTCTTATTTCCGAGTTATGAAAGAATCACCCCTAGCACTGAGAGTGGTCAGCGTATTAAATGGTCCAAAGTACCAGTGGACATTTTAAAAGAGTATGAAATATTCCTTGAAAATGACCCAATCCTTAAAAACGCTAAGGACTTGGCTTTGACTTCTAAATCAGACATAGATCAATTGTATGACTTATTGGTCACAAGGATTTTAAATGCATCCACTGTATGTTTGCCAAAAGCTAAATTCAGGCGTCACTTAAAGCCTTATTGGAATAAACAACTGAATTGTTATCATAATAACATGAAAAATAAAAGAATGATATGGCTGAGTAATGGAAAACCGAGAAACGGTTTATCATACTTTAATTATAAAGAAGCAAAACGCGAGTTTAGATGTCAACATAGATATGCTGTTGATCAGTATATGGTTAAGCTAAATCTTGAAATAGACGAAGCTGCTGAGATTGACCAAGATTTATTTTGGAACTTAGTAAACGCTAGACGGAAAAAATCATGTACTGCCCCCGGTACTGAAATGAACTTTAATGAAATACTATCTAGAAATCCAATAGACATATTGTCGGGTTGGCGTAATTACTTTAGTGATTTGTACTCTGTCGATGACGATTCCAATTTCGATAGTGCATTTTTTCAACATGTAAATGAGACAGTACACTCAAAGAACGTAGAATTAAGTAATTATAATGTATGCGATTTAATACCAATCTCAGTAGCGGATATTAATTATTTTCTAAGGCTGGCGAAACGAAACAAAGCTTGTGGCGAGGACAAAATATACTATGAACATATTATTCATGCCGGTGTAATAGTTAAACAGCTGATAGCAAACTTGCTCACGGCAATGTTGAAATTAGCGCACGCTCCCGAAAAGATGAAATGCGGTATAATCATAACACTATTTAAAGGTGGGAAAAAAGATCATAGGGATCCTAATAGCTACAGGGCGATAACTCTGTCATCTCCATTCATGAAATTATATGAAAGGGTGTTATTGTCCCGCTTAGCAAATGGAAACAAAATACCTATTAACCATCTTCAAGGGGGTTTTCAAAAAGACTTGGGATGCTTAATGACATCTTTTACATTTCGTGAAAGCATTTATTTTGCTAAGGAAAATAAAAGCAAATTGTATGTCGGATTAAATGACTCAAGACAGGCGTTTGATAGATTATGGCATAATGGCCTTTTCTTTAAACTGAATGAATTTAACATAGATCCTACAACTTACAAAGCCATAATTGATATGTATAATAATGTAACAAGTCGTGTTCGATGTAATGGCAATGTATCTGAAACGCTTCGTGTACGGCAGGGAACAAGACAGGGAGGAGTCAGTAGCCCTTTCCTCTATCTTGCATATATTAATGGCTTAATATCAGAAATTGAAGACTCGGGTCTTGGCTTTTGTCTTGTCAACATTAATTGTAGTTGTTTAACTGTTGCGGATGATATGGTTCTCGTGTCATTTTCAAAACTAGGCCTGGACAAAATGATGTCCATATGTAATGACTATGCAACTAAATGGAGATTTAAATATAATGCAAGTAAATGTTCCGTGATAGTGTTTAATGAGACAAAGTTTGAATTCGAAAACAAAAATAGAACATGGAAAATTGGTAATGAACCTGTCGTCGAAACTATAAATTATACACATCTAGGCGTTATTTGTAATAAATACATGGATATACAGGGCAGTATCAAAGAATCCTGCCGTAAATTAAGAGGTGCATTTTTAGGTTTGATAAATGCTGGTCTGCATGAAGATGGTCTTCACCCTATAACATCAATGAAAATATATAAGTCTGTTGTAATTCCAAAAGCCCTGTATGGTTGCGAACTTTGGTATGACATGACAAAAAGTGATATGTTAATGTTGGAACGATCGCATCGATTCTGCATAAAATATATGCAATCAATTCCTACTCAGACGAGAACTGATATATGTCTTAGTTTGATAGGTGCTAAATCAATTGAGAGCGAAATTGACACTCGTAAGCTTCTATTTTTAGGACAATTATGCCGTTCAATATGTCCACATGTAGTAAGAGAGGTCTTTATTTATAGACTATTACATTTTATCGAAAATCCATCGCATCAGAGAGGATACATACCAGAAATCTATCGTATTTTAAGGAAGTATTCACTTCTCAATGTTTTAAATGAATTCAGAATTTCTGGTGTATTTCCTTCGAAATTTACTTGGAAGCGCATGATAAAAAACAGTGTGTGTACAATGGCAGAAACTGAGTGGTCATTCAGAGTAAATAATGATTGCTCTTTAAGAGACTTTTTGTGCATAAAACCAATGCTTAGTCATGCTTGTGAGTTATGGGAATTTTCTAAAGCGCAACCAAAATACACGACTAAATGCAAAAGTGCAATATGTCTATTATGTAAATTATTTAGTGACACTTATACCAAAAGTTGCCCCCGGTGTGAAAGACAAGTTTCATCTATCTCAGAACACTATATTTTTTATTGTGTTCGTACTGAACATATTTCAGTTAAATTGTGGCAGTCAATTTTTACCATTGTTGGTTCAAATGTATTTAACATATTCATAAACTTAAGTCCGCGGGAACAAATAATTGTCATGCTTAATGGTATGAGACCACTTAGCGATAAATGCAATTTGACTTGTTTAAAAGTTGTTATTAACGCTTTCCATTTAATATGGAGTGTTGGACAAGCGGTAAATTGAAAATAATGTATTAATAGCCATGTGTGTAATTAAAATGTAATGTCATTGACTCTCCCTTATATTTCGCTTCCGTAAGGGAGAGTGATGTTATGATGTTTATTTTTCAAGAATGTATTTGCTAAACTGGTAAGATGAAGTAAACTATGTGTGATTCCATACCTGATCTTTTATTTCGTTTCATAAAGGCTGGGTATGGACTCGATTACTAGTTTATCTTTAAACATAACAATTTTTTAACACTTTGTAATCTGTTGTACATATTGAATATGAAAAGTATTTATTATAAGGGTAAGCAAATATGTTCCATGAACATACGAGTACAGTCATGGAATCAGTTTAATTAAATTAAAAGACTCCAACATGAATGTATATATATTAACTTATTCTTATACTTTTATACTCTATGTCAAAATTTCTCTCATTGTCTATTGTAGTAGTACTTCTGTGTTACTGCGTATATTTGTCCCTAAATTACTGATTGTCATGTATATATTATTATTGAATTGTTTGAATGCTTATATGTAAACTTATATTGTATGCTCTCCAACTGGGAGGAAAATAAAGAATCAATCAATCAAACCTTGTTTATGTAATGGAATAATGTATCCCTCTGACCAAACATCTGGAAAGTAACCTTAATCTAACAATATATTAAACATTTTACATAAAGTCGGTGCTAAAATACCTTGTCCGTTTAAAAATAATTCATTTATAAGTAAGTCGGGACCAGCAGATCGATTTGTTTTTAATTGTTTAATTGACTTTATTACCTCTTCTTCTGTAAAGATAACATTTAATTCATCGAACATAATACTAAATTCGTTCTGCTCATATCTTTCATTAAAATATAAAACATCATCGTCAGGAGTGAAAAATACATCCTCTGGATCATTTATAGCTTTAAAATATTGTTCAAAAGATGACAGCGGTATATTTGGTGATTTTATTCCTGCAGTGTCTTTTAACCTACGCCAATATAATTTAGCATTTTGATATCTAGCTTTCACAAATAAAGAAGTCTTATCTCTATCCTACAGTGTTCTGTACTTTCTTATGGTTGATTTGTAAGTCGATCTAGCCCTTACCATATTAATTCTGTTATCGTCGCTTTTATCGTCCCTATACTTATCTAGCATGTACAAAAAATCAAATTTTCTTTCATTACATTCGTCATTATACCAAGGATTTTCATTTTTGTTACAAAAGCCGGATGTTTGAACGTCGTTATTCGAATAAAGTTTTCGTTTAAACAAAGGTGAAGACACATCATCAATAATTGCATTAAAATCTTGTATACAGGTATCGATATCAACATTGCTCTAACTTATTATTTAACAGTAATACATTTTCACACACATCGCTTTTACTAAGACTTTCAATATATTCCATCTTTTTATCGTTATCCCAAACATATTTAAAATCAACATGTTCATAGTCATGGCCATTAGTAGCATGCTCAATTCTCTTTTTCGAAAAAACAAATGAAAATGAAATGAGACAGTGATCAGATAATATATTCGGGTCACTTACTTTAAACGAATCAACATAAGATAATATATCTTGAGATGACAATACATAATCAACAACAGAACTACCTCTACTCCCTACAAACGTATAACGACCAATTCCCTTATCTTCACCAAAACGACCATTTACAATGCGCAAAGCACTTTGCTTACACATATCTAACAAAAGTAAACCGTTAATATTTGTGTGACCCTTATCCTGTGAAAAGCGAGGCATTTCTTTGTCTGGAATATAATCATCCGGTAACATTGGCAAGTGTACATAATTATCATCACAAACAAAATCATAATTTGTCGATGTACGGCTATTCATGTCTCCGCAAATCAATAGCATGCAATCGTTAGACCTTTTATTTTCAATAAATGCAATGGAATCTAACATCCTATCAAATATATTTGTTTCAACAAACGCCTGCCGACTACTATCATCAGGTAATATATACATAAGGCAAATATACAAATCACTATTTAATGAAAATATAGAACCATTAAGTTTAATCCAAATTAAATCATCTTGACTAGTAAATACTAACGTTTCATCACTCACATAATCATTTCGAACGTAAATAACTATACCTCCGGAGTTTCGCTTGGCGGATTTTAAATTCTCAGAACTATGCAAAACAAAGCAACAAAAATTATCTACATGAATATCTGAAAATGTATCCGTCCATGTTTCTGTAAACATAACAATATCACTCGAGAGAAAACTTGTTTAATTTCAACACTTTTGAGTTTATTTGTTCGTTTTGTCACTAAACCTTGAATATTAAGTAGTGAACAACGCAACTTCACATTCTCAGTGTCTTCCTACAAGTTTGGCGGATTAGTACCTGATTTGTCATAGTTCTGATGGTCAGTAGTTTCACCTGCACAGTTATTTGTAGATTGTGGAGAAAATCGATCGCGACTCCGAGATTCACTGATTCCGTCACGCCTATATGGGGCAGATGAATGTTTTCGTGGGATTCGTCGTGTTTCAGCACGTGAAACATGTGAACGACCTACTCTCTGGGTACCCGACATGCGTGGATCTCCGGACTCGTTGTCATTCATGTGCACGTTGGATAAGTCTATATTTGCAAACGGACGAAACAAAGACGGTTGTGTTGATTCATCTTGTGTGGATGTACAAGTGAGTTTTTGGCTAGTCTCCTCGGAATCATTTGTTGGATTATAGCTTGAAATCTCTGGGTTGGTCACCACGGGTATGTTATTGTGTACACTATTTCCACTTGACCCCACTTTAGCATATCTAACACTGTCGTCACTGCACAAAGAAACATTGTTTACATTCACATCCTCATGAACAACCGTTACTGTGTCCCGTGTATCGCCTGATACAATGGGTTCGCAACGCTCTGGGGCAAATACATGTGTGCTTGGTTGGGAGAACTGTGTACCGTTATACACACTGTTGACTTTCAACCATCCGGTTCTTCCCTATGATTGTGAACCAATTCGGGAACTCGTCATGTATAATTCTGCCATTTACAAGTAGCTTAGCTGGGTATACAATCTGTACCTTAGTTTTGTAATTCTGAGATTTTGCAGATTTGAATTTGGGCCATAGTCTCTTTCGGGCATCCTGGATCTCCTTGGGCAAGTCGTAATCAATGGATACAGGGGTGTTCTTCAGCATATATGCTCGACTCATAATCCTTTCTGCATCCCCAAAGTTCCTGAAATTAACTATAATCGGTCTGCGGGGGTGCTGGTGACCAATTCTTATCTGCCCGAGCCTATGCGCACGTGTAATGTACATGGGTTGACCGTCAAGATCAAGCCGATCATTGATCAAACTGCGAATCAACAGGTGGCAGTTCTCATCACGATTCTCAGCAAAACCCCAGAAAATTAGGTTGTTTCTCCTTGATCGAACTTCCAAATCAATAGATTTATATGCAAGTGTTTGTAAAAGATCTATATTTCTGTTCGTGACGTCTACAACTTGCTCAACTTTTGTACACGTATTCTGAATATACTTTTGAAATGTCAACATACCTCGGTTTGAATCCGATTGTCCTTCCCTGATCATTTGGAGCTCGTTAAACATAGCATTAAACTTATCATCCATTGAAAACAATGCAAACTGCTGCTGATTACTCCTTCTATCACAATTTGTTATAGAGGACGAGTTCCATTTTGCGTTAATATGTCCTGTTTATAATACAATCAGAAGTAAATATATAAAACGATATTATAGCCAAAGGCCTAGTATGTTTAAATTCATTGCTCTCCTTCAGTCAACAAACAAAAAAGATGTTATCAATTTTAGCAAATACATCTCAGAAGCTTTCTCTTTAAGACGTAGCATGATAAATAACTTATAATCTCGTTCATCCTCACTATAATACAATTGTTCTATTGTACCGTATTAGATATTAGATTTTGATTCCTATATATATATTTTTCTCCATGATATATCTCCTTTTTTACTTCTTTTTTTTCTCATATTAATTCATAAATTAATGAACCTGTACTAATCTTGTTATTGTGGTCAAATTATATTTGTAAAATGTATGTTTATATGATGAAAAACTATGTAATAGTTTAAGTCAATACAATTTATTTTTCTTCTTCTTCTTCTTCTTCTTCTTCTTCTTCTTCTTCTTCTTCTTCTTCTTCATAAACCGCATAAACCGCTTGACTGATTTTAACCAAACTTCACATCGATGATCCTGAGGTCAATGCTGTCAATGTTATACCAATTAGGTCAATGTGACATCCAAGATGGCCGCCATTACCGTATATGGTCAAAACAGCATATTTTCAAGAACCACTGAACATATTTTGACAGTTTTTCTTTATTAATGACAATATAAATTGTACAAATGAAGTTCTCAGGGTCAACAACTTATATAGGGAACAACTTAAAACAGTTTTTTTTAACAACTTACCGGTAAAACAGTTTTTTTCTGAAACCACAAGGCACATAGCTCTCATATATATTACATGTAGCATCAGCTTATGGTCTTCTATCCAGTTTGTTCAAATGATGACCCTGGGGTCAAATCTGGCCCCACCCAAAGGTCAAATGTTTTGCATAGACTTATAATCAACAGTTGCTCCCAATAGGTGTACAGAGAAATAAATGTTGTATTTTGTTGACATGTTCCTTAAAAAATTTATTTTACTGGAAATCATAAATTAACTCAGTGGTGCAATTGGTAAACCAGAGCGTCAGACCCTGTTCTAAAATAGTTTTGAAATATGGTAGTACGTGTTTGAATCTTATAGACAAAACAAAACTCTTTTTTTCTCTCATTACTATCAACATAAAATGATATAATTTTTCCCTCAACAGTTATTTAATTAAAGATTCCATAGTTTTGAAAGAAAACAATATATGCAAAATCACGCTGAAATAAAGTTTAAATGTACATGATTTGTAATATTAAAGAACTTGGATTTAATAGTGGTTTGATGGATCCCAGCAATCATTCATTATTGTAACTTGTTTACAATTCTAGAGAGCTGACCCTGATCTGACCAGATAGAACCCATTAATGTCCCATCACCTTGAACTACATTTAGTTGTACAAGGTGATTATTATCCGGTCAAATAGTTATATGGTAAAGCACTACGATAGCAACAGCACACTTAAACATTTTCTGATTTTTAACGCTTTTCAATCAAATCACAGCTATCTAATATTGACCTTCGTTTTTAAGGTCGACTAGTATTCTAACTTTCATATGCTGTTTAACATTTGCCACAAATACGTTGCATAAACCGACGGTTATTACCACTTTTAAACATGTCCTGGTCATGTGCAAATATATTCAAATAAGACACAAAGATCATTATATCCCATGTTTCAAGTTTCTATCTTTAAAGATTCTTATTTTCAAATATGGTTCACACAATTTACTTGTATGTCTAAACAATGAAGGCCAAACTAACCGAATTTTGTAAAATGAGTTGTGCATCCTGAAAATTGTGACCGAAGGATTATTTTCAAAGATTTTAGATATGGTAAACTTGAAATTCAGTTTTTAATGTCAGAATATAAAAATGCCCACTTTTTAGGTAAAAGGGAAGCTATACGAAGGTTTGACCTGATAGCTCTTATAGTTTTCGTGTAATCAATGTGGTTGGGGAAAACAAATATAAAGCGAAATAAAAAAGATCATATCAACCAACATCCATTGATATCAGTTGCTATCATAATTATAAAGCATTTGAATGTGAACACCGCCTCTATTAAAATACCACCTGCTCTTAGACTATACACCATTTGAGTCCCAAGTGTATTGTGCTTTTTATATTGAAAATGCACCTGTATTAAGAGACCAACTTTGCCTGTCCCATTAGTGGTCTCTAAATAAATATTTGACTAAAATTCATTTCATATGCCTATCTATATGCATCAATCATTACATCCATGATATAATCCCATTACATATACAATACAAAATATGTATTACCGACCCCTTAGGTAATATATGCAATCAAATACTACATATATTACACTACACACCCTACCATCCAGCAGCCCATCCACATATCCAACCTACCCAAATGGAACCACTCACCGTTTCAACCATCCATCCACCTATCCATTAACTCACTACATATTCAATTTTATTTACCATTCATCCACCATTTCACCCTTCCAAAATCATTGTACCAGCATATCCTTAACTTATTTATTGAATCCTTATCATTGCATTAATATATTGTTGTATATCATGCGATTCATTTATCAATCACTCAATCGTATTATCAATTTCAAACATTAATTTATTTTATTATTCATACCATCCTTATATATTACTGTATTCCCATTTGCACAAGTTTATGTTCCTTCCTTCTACACGTTTCTCATGATTAATAGCATTGACATATCATAATCAATGCTAATTCAATGCATTCAAATAACAAGATGAACTATAGTTATCTGAAGTTTAGACCTTTGTGAATGCCCCTCATTGTGAAGTTGGTCAATCAAACCTGACAAAGGACATGACCTGGAACAATAACAATTAAGGTAAACAATACAATACAATACAATATCTTTATTCAGCAATTAAACATACAACACATGTTTATAGCCTACACAATTACATGAAAGTATGAAGATAGTGAGAACATGAACACTTATCCATATTAAACAAATAAACATACAATTACATCATATCAGATTTTCTGAGAAGCACATTATTTCAAAATCGCTATAATGAAAAATAAGAATTTAACATCAGGAAATTTCCTTTATGTACTATTTCTTAATTTGAGAGCATAGAATATAAATTTAGCTAAGTTTACAACTGTACATTTTGACTTTGATGTCATAAGCGAATCCAACTTGTTCAAATTTGGCCATCGGCAATAATAAGGTTTAAGATATTTATGTCTTAATTCTCTATAAATTGGACAAACAAGCAAAAAGTGGTATTCGTTTTCAATAAAATTCATATTGCAAAATCTGCATTTTCTTTCATCCCTATGAATATTTTCATATCTTCCGCTTTCTATGGCGAGGTTATGCGAAGACAATCTAAATCTGCAAAGAGCTATTCTAAATTTTTTCTCCATATCAATATCTAAATAATGTTCCAAGTTAAAATCGTGCTTAAAACGACAGTAAGTAACAAGTCTGTTAGAATTTTTTATATTTGCATACCAGCTTTGATGATATATGTCTAATATTCTTTGTTGGATGAGTTCATAGTTAATGTGTTCTATATCATATTGATTTAACCAAATATTTGTCATACCTAACGTCTCCAATATTGATTTTATTTGGAATGCCCAATTTGACCCTATGATTCTATATCGTTCAACATAGACTGTAACGTATCGGGAGATAAAGCAAAGACTACTGCATCGTCCGCGTAAAGAAGCATGAATATTTTAAGATCATCTATCGTAAAAATGTCTTCTAAATCAGAGTTAACATTTGATACAATATCGTTTATAAACATCATAAACATCAGAGGAGAGCTCGGATCTCCTTGTTTCACTCCGATATGTGATTCCACAAAGTTTGATAAAGCAGACTTATATCGTATACATGACTTTACCACAGTGTACATAGATTTAATGGCATTTACAATGTTAAGACTTACATTTTGGGCTAAAAGCTTATGCCATAAAAGTGAGCGGACTATTCTATCGAATGCTTTTTCATAGTCTATGAAAGCACAATACAGTTTTTTTCCTAAGCTTAACACCTTTGCAATAATAGAATGAAATACAAATATACAATCTACAGTAGATTTACTCTTTTGAAATCCAAACTGGTTTTGCGATATCTTATCGTATTTGTCTGACCATATAGTGACACGATTAAGTAAAATTTGAGAATATATTTTTCCCAATACATTTATAAGTGTGATTCCCCTATAATTGTTTGCATCATCATTATTTCCATTTTTAAAGACTGGAATGATAATTCCTTCACCCCATGTTACAGGGTATTCACCGTTATTTAACAGACGGTTATACAGTTTTAATAGAAATGGTGAGATAATATCATAACATGATTGAAATATTTCGCTATTTAAATTATCCAATCCACAAGATTTATGATTATTCTGGTGGAAAATCGCGGCTCGTAGTTCGTTTTCTGTTATCTCCGCGTCTAATTCTTGATCGAATATACCTTCTATGTCCGGAGGCTGTTGTTCTGACTCGTTTGCGTTTCCGTACATTTTTTTAAAATGATCGAATAGATCTGTGATATTTAAATTTTTTGCGTCAGCTGATTTGTTTTTATATTTCTTTTTTAAAGATTTCCAAAAGTTTCAAGGTTGTTTTTTTGCTAAAGCTTGTAATCGTTTGCCTTCACTTATTTTATATTTGTTTCTAGATTTTCGTTTCACGCGATTATAAATAGAGCGCGTTGAAATAAATACATGTTTGTTTGCGTCATTCTTTTCTTTTACAAATGCATTTCTTGCTGTTTTAAAATCGCGCTTAGCTTGATAACATTCTCCGTTAAACCAGTCTTTATTATTAAACTCAGATTCCTCCGATTTATTTTGTTTTTTATAAGATTTACCAAATACGCTGAATGCGCTGTCATACATGTAAGTTGTGAACGAATTGACTATGTCGTCGATTTGATTATTGTTAATGTTTACAACGTCGAGCATGCTTTGCATTCGCTCATTGTTATTCATGAGTACGTCTCTAAACGAGTTGATCTTGGACTCGTCCCACACGATTTTATTTTGCATCGGTTCATTTACTATGTCGGGGGCAGGTGCATTATTTCGTGCTAGTTTTGTTTTAAAACAAGTATATACTGGCGCATGATCAGAAAATTCGTTAAAATCTAATATCTTAAAGTTTGAAATACAACTACAATCTGAGAAATTAAGTAATAGATAATCTACGGTGCTCATACCACCTGTATGGGAACAAAACGTGAATTCTCCCAAATTACTATCTGAAAACAAACGCCCATTCGCAATTATCAGTCCAGTTGTTTGACATAATTGAAGTAAACGACGCCCATTCATATCGATCACGTGATCTTTATTTACTCGTAGAGGAATGATTTCCGTGTTTACTATCGAGTCGTCATCTTCTAAATATCGGTCAAAATCGAGAAGATCAGGTAAATTCGATGTTCTACTATTGAGGTCACCCATTGTGAAAATTATACCTTGATTACTATATTTTTTCAATACCTATTTCAAGTTGTTCGAAAAAATCAATTTCTTCATTATTTAAAACGTTGGAGTTTGTTGGTAAAATATACATGTTACATAAATATACATCATAATCAAATGCAAATAAATCATGTGATAATTTAACCCACATAATGCCACACTGTTTTTTTTCAATAATTGTTATTTTTCCTTTTAATCTGTCTTTGTAATAAATGGATATTCCACCACTATATCGTCCTTTTTTAACATTTGGTGATTTATTTCCAAATATGTGATCGGCGGATTTGTAACCGGAGGCCCCGGGTTCAATCCTCCGTGGTGCCACTGAGTTTCGTCGGTGTGTTCTTAGGCAAGACACTTTTCCTTAGCCTCGTCCGTCGGATGGGGACGTAAACCGGGCGGTCCCGTGTATCGGTCTATCCTCCGAGCACGTTAAAGAACCATAGGAATCTATTCGATAATAAGAGTAGGGCACGGTTCCCGGATTCCTATGTATCCTTCCCCTCTCTCTGGGGCGGCTCTAAATAACCTATACTGTGTTGATGAGCCGTTAAACAACATTCAATTCCAAATATGTGATCACAAACGAATCCTTGTATCTCTAAATTTAAGATGTTATTTTTATTTAACCAAGTTTCTGAAAAAAATATGATGTCATAGTGCTTTATAAAGTCAATAAAATCAGTGTCAGCTAATTTTCTGCAAAGTCCATTTACATTCCACGATATAATGTCGAGGTGCTCCTCGTGACCTCCCTAGTTGTGTCCGGTTGCTGGCTTATATTCGTGTCCGTTCACGTACAGTTTGTCTTTGACCATTTTGACATTGTTTCCTTTGTGTTTCTCCTGTTGCATTATGGGATATAATTCCTTCCTGGCTTCTCGTACTTGTTTTGGCCATTGTATGCCTATTCCAAGATTTGCGGTTTTCAAAGGCTCTGCGCAATCGTATGATTTTTGTCGAACAATTTCACGGTCTCTATAGTAGTGAAATTTAGCAACTATAGGGCGTGGTTTCTTGCCATCCTTGCCACCTATCCTGTGCACGCGATCAAATATCATATCACTGGCTTCTGCTAAATTAAGTTTGTGTATGCACAGATCTCTGACTAATTGTTCGCAGTTTTCAGTTTCATTTGTTTCCGGAAGTCCATAAAACAGTAAATTTTCCTGCATCGATCTCGACTCCAAATCAGTTATCTTTGATTTTAATAGCTGATTCTGCGATTGGAAGTGTTTAACATCTTGCTCCATGTTTTGACAAGCATTGTTTAGTTTTTTGATTTCAGATTTTGCAGATTTCATATCGTTATTTTGACTATCACTCGTTGCACTGAAAAAGGAGCATGCACTTTCGACCTCGGTTACCCGCGTTTCAATATTGTTGACCTTTGTTTCCAAATTTGTTACTTTCATATTAATTGCATTAACCGTTTTCTCTATATTGTCTATTTTTTTCATTGACAACTTTATGTGATTAACGTCTTCCAACAGTTGTGTTGCCCAGCTGGGTGGGGTATTGCTTTGCGGTACCTGATTCGCATACAGTTGCTGTGGGTTAGGACCGGTCGATTGCGATACATTTGGGTACGGGCTTGTGTTGAAGAATGGCACATTCTGGTTCTGCATAGGGGTCACGGGGAACTGTTTCCCATTAAATGGTTGCTGCTGTTGCTGAGAGAACGACATAACTGGTGAGTTCATTTGTGCCGACGAAAAACAGAAAACACTAGTTCCAGGTTGGGTATCTGTTACATTTGATTGTTTATGTTTTTGTTTGGTTTTCCTACTCACTATTTGTTTTGTTCCGCTGACCGCGCTCGCGCCTAAACCGGTAAACAAGTTTTAGGCCAGGCCAGGCCAATGAGGTCAGGCTAGTTAGGCCAAACCATGTTTCAGTGTATGCCCTTCTGCTGTCCGTATCTATTTTACTGGTAAGCTGCGTCCCGAGTCGTCATCGGCCCTCTGCTTTACGTCAATTATGGCTCTGTGACTGTAGTTTAGGCATACTGTATTTCTGAAATAAATTGCTAAAATAATTTATTATCATATGCATCCATCAACTATTTGAACACTGTCATTTTTAATCCAGAGTTCAATCCTCACCCTGGCCATGCAATTTATCCTTGAGCAAGGGACTTAATCCACGTTGCTTAGTACTGGTTCTACCCAGGAAGCTAGAACAATCGATGTAAATTAATAATTTAAAGTAAAGTTAATAAAGAAAGAATTCTTCTTTTTCTACCTTTTCTATGAATGCACCCCTGGCACGCCTCCGCACCTACCGACACACCAATGACCCCATCAGCATATATAATAGGAGATATTGAGATTGTCTTAGCAGACGCTTCACTGAACATTTCCCCTAAGCAGTATGGAGCAGACTAATACCTGCTCATGCCCGCATCGTTCAGACAGTGATGTAATTATAAACTGATCTCCGAATGACCTTCTCCTAAATTATTCTGTCAACACTTGTTGATCTATTAATGAATATAAGCACTAAACGGTTATTTATAAATAAACGTTATACTCCCTTCTACAAGATGATGAGTTATTTTCTATACAACATCACGACAACCGCAATTATTTTTCATGCCGCGTTGCAATACAGGCTTATACAGCCATACCTCGACTTAAATATTAAAGCAGTCATAATTAATAACAACCTATGAACTGAACAAACTAAACGAGTGTTGAAATTCGACAATCGACAAATGTTTTAATTGAACCTGTCATAGACCTACATTTAAGATTTATATCCATGAACCTGTCCACTGAATGAAAATCTACGTTATTAATCCTACAACATCGGTTATACGGTCATAATATATTTACATAAAATAACAACAAAGGTATACACTTTCAATATGTACATAATTATTTTTTATAAATGACCGAGATACATGCTATAATTTTGATTTTAATCTCCCGTATTAATATACAACAATCTGCCTACTCGACTCCTTTGCGAAAGGCTGAATATACGGTGTAGGGTACACATTACTAAATATAGAATAGCCAATGGTAGGTTAGGGTGTGATTACAGCGTGGGTTCTGCAACGTATGTGAATAGAAACGGGTGTAGCGTGATAGATTATCTGTTATTGAAAGAATGTGATTTTTCGATGGTGAGTGATTTTCAAATAGGAGACTTCAATGAATTCAGTGACCATGCACCGTTATCTTTTGTTATTAAGGGTAATAGCCATAACTGTAAAAGTAACATAATAAATCTTGAAAATACGAAGTGGGACAATACATACAAAGAAATATTTCGTAGCGGTATAATAAGCAAATTGCCACTTTTCAATAATTATCTTGATAATGTAATCAAAGATGATATGAATAGTATAAATAACCTTATAATACAATTTACAAATACAATACGTGATGTTGCGGATCCGCTCTTTAAAAAACGAAAGATCTTGAGGCCGTTTTATCAAGTACACAACAGCGATACTAATAAATGGTTCGATGATGAATGTGTTCTTGCTAAAACACGTTACAAAGAGGCATTATTCAACTTTAACAGAAACAAGTCGGGCGAAAATAGGGTGTTACTGGCTAATACTAAATTGATTTACAAGAAATTAATTCAGAAAAAGAAACGATCGTACAAATTTAAGCAAATGAAAGAATTGGAAAAAATGCGCCATTCTAAACCACGTGAGTTTTGGAAACTATTTATTAAAAGAAAACGCAACAATCCTGATATTTCCATGAATGAATTTAGTTCATACTTTATAAATATGTTTAAGGATATAAAAGTGTCGGTTTCTGAAGAAGCTGAAGAGTTTAATAATAATCATAATTTTAATGATGGCGATGCAATATTTGAAGAACTCGATAAACAGATTACTGTAAGCGAAGTTGAATCTGCAATTCGTGCCTTAAACAAAAACAAAGTTTCTGGAGATAATATTTTAAATGAATACTTTATCTCAACTTGCGATATTGTATCTGGACATATAACTGACATTTTTAACGTAATATTTGATTCAGGATATTTTCCGGATGAATGGACTGAAGGTTTTATAATCCCCTTGCACAAGCGAGGTGATAAAGACATGGTTAGTAACTACAGGGGAATAACTCTAGTAAGTTGTATGGGAAAACTTTTTACAAGTATTTTGAACACCCGGATTAATAAATGGTGTGAGATTAATAATACTGTATCGGACGCACAATTTGGCTTTATGAAAGGCAGATCAACGGTAGATGCAATTTTCGCACTTCATAGTATAATCGAAAAAATTCTTAACCATAAAAAACGTCTTTATTGTGCTTTTATAGACCTTAAAAAAGCGTTTGATTCCATCTATAGAAATGCAATGTGGTTAAAGTTATATAAATTTGGTATTAACGGGAAAATGCTAAGAATAATTCGTTCTATGTATAACACTGTCAAATCATGCATAAAATACTGCGGTTCTTTCTCGGATTTTTTCGAGATTTCAGTCGGTTTGAAGCAAGGGGAGATAATGTCTCCGATCATGTTTGCACTGTTTATTGAAGATTTAGAGTTATTTTTGCAAAATAGAATAGAGAGTGGTTTATCATTAGATGACATTTCTTTAATTTTACTGCTTTTTGCTGATGATATGGTGTTAATAGGTAATACTCCGCAAGATCTGCAAGTGAGCTTAAATCGTCTATATGAATATTGTGAAACTTGGGGTCTGGAAGTAAATACTGAAAAAACAAAGGTTATAGTTTTTCGTAAAAGAGGTAGAGTAACCGTTGATGAAAACTTTTCTTTTAACGGAGCATTATTAGAGGTTTCAGATGATTTTAATTATCTTGGATTTGTATTTAACTACACAGGGTCGTATACGTTAAATCAACAGGCTATGTGCGGCAAAGCATTAAAAGCTATGAATCTTTTAACTGCAAACATAAGAAAAACTGAACTAAAACCTAAAACATCCCTTCAATTATTTGATGCTTTCGTCTCATCAATACTCAATTACGGCTGTGAAGTCTGGGGTTTCATAAAATCGAAAGAGATAGAGAGAATTCATCTCAAGTTTTGTAAACACATTCTAGGAGTAAAACTGACCACGAGTAATGCTGGTGTTTACGGTGAATTGGGGCGTTATCCTTTATTTATCACAAGATATACTAGAATAGTTAGATATTGGTTGAAATTAGTTAAAACAGAAAATATAATTTTATCATCTATTTATAAATCTTCATTATCTGATTGTGAAAGTGGTTTAAACAATTGGTTATCCAATGTAAAATCTCTGCTTAATACGTACGGCTTTATGCATATATGGGATGATCCTTTAAGGGTGAACCATCAACATTTTATATCTAGCTTTAAACACAGGTTGGTGGATTGTTTTATTCAAAAATGGAACACTGATCTACAAGAAAATAGAGTATTATCAAGTTTGTATAGACATGTTAAAGATAATTTTGGATATGAAAACTATCTGAATATTTTATGTACAAAAAGATTACGAAGTGTTTTTACTAAATTACGTTTATCTTCACATAGCTTAAGAATTGAGACAGGTCGTTATGCAAGACAGAGGATTGAAAGAAATGAAAGAGTTTGTCAAATATGTAATTCAACTGATATTGAAGACGAATTTCACTTTGTTTTAATTTGTACAGCTTATAATGATATTAGAAAGAAATATATCAGAAAATATTACATACAAAGGCCAAATATGTTTAAATTTATAACACTTCTACAATCTTCAAAGAAGAAAGAACTTTTTAATTTAAGTAAATATTTGTCAGAGGCGTTTACTGTCAGATGTTCTATTCCAAATATTATTTCTTAAAATATATTCAAGTACATCCTCACATAAATTGTTATTTTATATATAATTCCTTTTGTTTTTTGATATCCTTGGATTATTGATTAAAATGTGTGATTTATATGAGCTATGATTAATTAAGGAGTATTGAAAATTGAACTATAAGTGAGTGTGTAGAAGTATGTGTAACCTGTCATGTGATTATAATTATGTATTACAAATTATGTATGTAATGATGAGAAACTGTAAAAGTTTAAGTCAATAAAGTATCTATCTATCTATCTATCTATCATTACTAAATCGTAAAACGAACAAAAAACAGGAGGGCCACAAAATGTGCAGTCAGGATGACCACAAACTCATGAAAATTAACACCCGCACTACAATAAAAGGATTTATGTCGATAATCGACAAATCCCCGTATGTAAGGAACGAATATCTCATAGGAGTGACATTGGTGTTGGTCAAATCAAATTTCATTCTGGATTACTTCACTATATATCTCGACATGCAGGTGGTGGCCTTTTGGTTTTAGTTGGATTGCATGCTTTAAGTTATTTTGCCTTGTTAATAAGTAACACAAATGGCCAGGTTTCTTTTTCATGTAAATCGTACACACGGCAATCTAGATAAAAAAAATTAAATTCGCGGCGTTCCGTTAGTTTTTCTACATAACTAGAATGTTAAAATAACGATGATTATTATATAACCTATAAATAGACGCGTTTTCATTGGCTAAAAAGTAATTTTTTAGAAAAAATATCTAGCGATATTGACCTGTTTTTTTGATATTGACCTGTTTTTTTGATATTGACCTGTTTTATATAATTGTTTTTTTGATATTGACCTGTTTTATATAATTGTAAATTGAGGGTTATATAATAAAACAGTTATGGACTTTTCAGCTGTTATACATGATGTTGATATGCACCAAAAAATCATTATTGACCTCGGCTATCGCCTCGGTCAATAATGATTTTTTTGGTGCATATCACATCATGTATAACAGCTGAAAAGTCCATAATTGTATAATATTTATTTGAATAGTTTCAAGCAATTTGCTTTTGGAATACTACTAATTGTGGATTATAAAAATAATTTATTGTACACCAATCTGTGTCAGAATATTAAAGAAAAAAGTGAAAATTTAATTTAAAAATATACACGTAGATTTTAAGTCAAATTGATACTGTATTAATAAATCGATGTGAACATTTAATGCTTGATAAATACTTCAACAGTATGGTGGCTGATTTCTGCCATTTTTCGTACATATGGAAGAATCTTCCTCAAATCGATATAGACTGAAAAAAAAATAATTTCACGAAATGTAACTCTTGGTGATAGTTTAGTACTGATTTATCTCCTGCAGATATCGATATTGGTATAGCCACCTCGGGCGTTACGTAATTAAGCGTGTCGGTCTTCACACTTCTGGGGTAATATAAACACGTTGGTTTTGAAATGGAATAGCACAGAAAAAACAACAAATATGTGCAAGGGGATGAATTCAAATATTTAAAATATAGATAAGACTTTCCATCCCAAATGTAAAACGTGGATAGTCTTATCCGATATGCAGGAAGATGTGTTATTTATAAATAAAAGTTTTCCAGGCGATTCAGTGTTATTGTACGGAGCCCCGCAGGTGACATGTAGAACAAATAATTTAAAGCGTTCGCACGCTCTACTAGCACGCTCTATTACAACGTGCGAACGCTCTAGCTACAGTGTGCGAACGCAGTAGTAGAGCTTGCGAACGCTCTAGCTACAGCGTGCGAACGTTGTAGCTAGAGCTTTCGCACGCTGAAGTAGAGCGTTCGCACGCTGTAGCTAGAGCGTTCGCACGCTGTAGTAGAGGTTCGCACGCTGTAGTAGAGGTTCTCACGCTGTAGTAGAGGTTCTTACGCTGTAGTAGAGCGTGCGACAGAAAGATAGTGACATAATTACAAAGATCATGGTATTAAAGAAACTTACCCGCCAATAACGGCAAAAGTCACTACAAAACCGTTTATCAAAACTATCCAGGTGTTCAGGTCACATATTGAGGTATATTTGCCGATTAAAAGTATAGATCATTCAAGGGTTCTTAAAATACTCGTGATTACATATGCGTATTATGAATTATGAGTACTCTTAATTCGACGCTCCAGTTTTGTGGTTTATTCTGTCTGGTTAACTATTATAATAACTATATTAGTAAATTGATAATTATTATGCCCCCGCCGTTCATTGCTGGGAGTGAGATACAAAGGGTGACCAGTGTCCGTCAGTACGTCGTGTTTTCCTTTAAATCATTTTTCCGGCATCGGCGGTGGCGGAGAAGGCGACGCGTCAGCCCTTGAGTACAGTTTAATGTTTTGTGAAGGTATAGGTCTCAAATACAAGACAAGATAGTACAGACGAACGCACTGACGGACGGACGGACTGACTGACAGTGTGACTACTATATGCCCCCTTCCCTTCGCGGGGCATCACAAGAAACAAATTTGCCTCCTGTGAGATTTGAACCCACGACCCCTGGGGTTTCCAATGTGCAATACCCAATATTTAAAAGATTTACATAATTCGGAATTCGGAATTCAGAATTCAGAATTAGGAATTAGGAATTATGAAGTGAAATAAAAGGTAGTTAAATGGCCGTCGTAGATACGAGTACAGTTATACTGTTATGCTAAGTTAATACATCATGGTGGACATGAAAGAACTTATTGAATTATATTTCAATATAGGTTTGTCTTATGAAGACATATTGAGTGTTCTTGCATTTTAACACAATGCCATTATCAGTTTACGGCTACTAGAGCAGCGTGCGAACGCTCTAGCTACAGCGTGCGTACGCTCTACTAAAGCGTGCGAACGCTCTACTACAGCGTTCGCATGCTGTAGCTAGATCGTTCGCACGCTCTACTACAGCGTTCTTACGCTCTACTAGAACGTTCGCACGCTGTAGCTAGAGCGTTCGCACGCTGTACTACAGCGTTCGCTTTAAATTATTTTTTCTGCATGTCACCTGCGGGGCTCCGTAGTATTGGAATACATGTTTAGGTAAGTTTTTTTTCATCTTTACTAATCGTCATGGTTTTGTATATATTATGGTTAATTACGTATCACATAAAAAAAACACACACATTTTAACATGCGCGATATTATAGTACATTTCATAACAAATACAACAATTGTAAATAATTTTCAAAGTTAAATGTATCTTTTAAAAATCTATATGTTGTACCTCCGCTTGATGTTTGTATGGTGTTATATCATTCATTAAAGAACAAGCCTTTTAGCTTTTGATATACAGAAAGAGATTTGATTTGGAAAAACGTGGCTTGTCCAAGAAATAGATAGAGTATGGGCTCATTGAGTTGGTTAATTTAAACATCGAGATGGGCGTATCCCATCGAGGTGTTTACATTAACCAACGAGATGAAACCATTCTCTATTTGTTTTGTAGCATGTCAATTTCAGCTCCCTGCCATACTCTAACTTCCAAGAACTGGTAGTTGTAGTATACCATTTATTGTGACAGGTAATATTTTCAATTAAACGATTTACACCTGTGCTATTACAATGAGAATTGTCAGTGACCATGCTACAAATACCATTAAAGCCACATTTAATAAGAATAGTTCTGAAACCATTAAACTATTTTAGCAATATCAATCCTTATTTCATGGAATTGTTTGTGCATGATAGAATATATACAAAAATACATTTTGTTTTCTATTTTTTGACAACTGACTTTGCCCAGAATGAGGTAACACGTGATAATATATCAATTGAAATTGGCATAACACCAGTTTCTCCGTATACAATGCAGTTCGGCGTAATTTTTTAACATTTAGTATACATTTTAAAAACTTAAGTTGCACCCGCTCTATGACATCTAAATTTTCAAACCCCATATTATGCATCCGTAAAGAAGTACGGGTTTAACAGTTTTGTTAAAAATATCAATGTGCATGTCAATAGGTAATACTAAACGTTTAGGTTTTTTCATTAAGCTATAAAATGTTCTGAGACCCTGGTTTGCAATATGTTTTTAGGCATTACAAAATGAGCCACTTCTGATTTTTTTTGATTTAAATATATTTTATTGCCAATATTTTACAAACAGAGCAAATACGTCTACATCTGTCAGTTTAAGAACGCCTGAACGCTATCTAGAAAACATTTTCAAAATATAGTATATGCGCATAGTACGTGTAGATTGTTGAAAAACAACAGAGACAGATTATGTAAACCTATGTGTTTCTCGTATATATGTTTGAACTGCTTCGAAGAGAGATTCATTTCCTTTGTCAGTTAACTGTTCGAGACCATAAAGGATCGTTCCTATATTTAACGGGTGTAAATGGCGGGTGGATTGAAAGAGTTGGAGCCGGTATGTGAAAAAAGTGTTACACTGGAAAAAATAATGTTCAGCATCTTCTACTTCAAATCCGCACTCGCAAACGGGTGAATCGCGTAAATGATTAAGGTATAAATCGCTATTAAGATTACTACACAAATTCCTCATTTTGGCATGTAAAACAGAAAATAAACGTTGACCACTTAAGTAGTATTTTGGTACCTTTTGAGCCACTTCTACTAAAGAGAATTCCTAAATATTTATATTCTGTAACTAATTCTAATTCTTCTTCTTGATATATAAAACGAAATTGTCTTTGGTTTTGCTTTTGTTAACAGTTAAATTTATTTTCCAGGTTTTGCAATATAACTGATGTTTATTTAAAGCGTATTGTAAATCCTCGGCACTTTCGCATACTACGAGTATAACTGTGTGATCGGCATATAAAAGAACAAACTGTTTCAAGTAGGTATACATAGTATCCTCAGTTTTCTCAAGATGTTGTTATCATTTACTATTTAGAACCGTTTGCACCTTAGTGTTCAGTTTTGTCGTTATGCGATATATTAATATAAATTTATGAAACGCATCTTCGACATATTTTGAGAATTTTATATGGAACATATCGGGAAATAGGTGATTTTAACTTGAAAACAGACCAAGATCCTTTTAACATAAAATATGAAACATATATCAAAATAAAGATAATAAATTGTATTTTAAGAAACCGTTTGCATCTAAGCTGTAACATTTATAAAAATTCTACAATTAAATAATAATTAAATTTCAACCTATACGCTACATGTAAAAATTGGGCGACACACCGATAACCTGTCTGAGGAAGTTTTTTCGATATGATTTTCGTCTTTTCATTATTTCGTCGCGAAGAAACGACAAAACTCAAAGACGACAAATTCAGTGGAAAAAGACGACATATTTAAAAAAACCGACAGAACGAGAGAACGAAAAGACGACAGATAAGAAGCGAAAAGATGACAGAAAGCTACACGAAATAACGAAAAGATGACAGTAGTATAGAAACTAGGGGTTCTGGTCCAGTTTTTTCCTCGGGTTTGCCCATGACAAAATGATAAATTTGCGTGTTGCGGCATGCTAAACAAGTTAAAACCACCAGGAATAACTTTCAATCAGTTCCGAGCTGGGATGGTGCTGTGCTATCATGCCCTACCAACACATTTTAAAACTCGTTTTGTAAACCCTTTCAGGGAAAACTTTACCAGAACCCCTGGTTTATATACTACTCGTAGCTAGGTTTCCAATCAGCATACACAATTAGCAAACCGAGATTATTCCAAACCATGGCAAAATTACTGGTGGAAATGCTCCCTTCTGCAAGTGGCAATAAGACGTTTCTGGACAATAAACCTCAAATACTGCTACTCATGTTTCAAACCCGAAGGGTAACGTTTCCAACATAATTACAAAACAAGGTCAAGGTCAAGTATCTCGGTGCTTCGAAGTATTGTACTTATCCGACCCCTTCAAAATAGTTTTAATGTGATCAAACAAAGACGGAAGGAACAGGGCAATCATCCTCGTCGTGGCTACTATTTATATGGTAGCGTATCTTGGCCATTGTCTAATATGTACCTTTTGTCATCATATGCAGACAAACTTTTTTTATTAATTTCATTGTTGTTTAGCTTGTGTTTGTTAGATCTGATATGGTATCAAGAGGATTGAAAGAAATGAAAGTTTTTGTCAATATTGTAATACTCAAGATATTGAAGATGAGTTTCATTTCATTCTAAAATGTCCATGTTACTCCGATATAAGGAGGAAATACATAGTACAATATTATTGTAATAGACAAGTATGTTTAACTTTATAGAATTATTGCATTTTAAAAACAAAATGATTCTTTTTAAATTGGCTACATATTTCAATGTGCGAACTCACATAGAATATCTATAACGATGTGTGATCACTTTATAGTTCATCCTCTTTAGAGCTTATATATGTCTGTATATTAATCATATACTTAGTATGTTAAACGTGATTTAAATATGTATTTTGTAATTGTTGTATATATGTTATGATGATGTACTTAACGTACAAGTCAATAAAAGTATGTTCTTTTCTGTTCTGATGACTTTCATCTGACGCTGAGAATAAAATGCTTTTGTAGTTATCACGTGCTATTTGTTTCTTGACAACACATTTTTTGACGCCTTTGCATTTTTTGTTCAGTATTATTAGCTAAAATGTAGGAGTATGATTTGCTTCTCAATCCAACAAACTCTACGATTATTGCACCACAAGCTTCATCTTTCATTTTACCAATAACCTTTTTGTTATTATTTTCGCCGATACACTTTTCTATCCGATTACTTCCCTTAGTCCATATGTTTCCAATAGCCCAAAGTAATTAGGTAAACTTTTTAGTTTCCAGTTACTTCCCTTTGTCCATACATGCATAAGTCCTTATGTAGTCCTATACAGTATATTAGCCCTATTATGTATATGTTCATTACCTGTTTTTAAATATCATATTGTAGTCTATGTATTTGAGATATGTATTAAAATCTATCACTATTTTATTGCACATTAATTTCACCAGTGCGTGTGTGTCAGGTATGTGTGAACTGGTACCTTAAGTAGATTGATTAAGCTTAAGGGGATTATTTCCCGCCATATAAGCGGAAACGGAAGTCCTTTTTAAAGTCATTGGGTCATGGGAAGTAAATGCGCCAGTTGCCATTTCCGTTCTTGAGAGAACAGACGTGTAATATTTTGTCTCAAGTTATTTATTCTATAACTTGAATAAATACTTCTGTTTTACAGGTAAATGACCCAGTAGTTTTATTACGGTATTTCCTGTGTATTTCTATAATGTAATTGTTTAGGGTTAAAACATTAGGTGAGAAACAAATAGTTTGTTCATCTGGCCGATGCACTCCGTTACCGCCAATTATTCAAAGTCAGAAGAAATTCCAATGTTTCATTCATCCAGAACATGCAAACACCCTGCTGTATTTAATTGTAATTACCATTACATTCATATATATTATTCTATGAGGTAAATTATAGTTTAATTATGTAAAGGCCAGTTGCCATTTCCGTTCTTGAGAGAACAGACGTGTAATATTTTGTCTCAAGTTATTTATTCTATAACTTGAATATATACTTCTGTTTTACAGAATTAAACTTCTTCGTATCCTCGATACAGAGCTTAAGACGTATTACTTTCAACCCCCACTAAACCCTGTGACATTATCATAATAAAATTTACTTTTTGGATCATAATCACTGTTGTTAAAAAGTTCCCTGTCTTTGTAAAGATCAGCATTCACATTTTTTGTTTTTTCGAAAGCATTTTTACCAGCTGTTCTTTCTGTAGTATTGAAGTCTATGTACACTTTTAACCATTGAGATTCATCAAACTGGAGTATCCTGTGTACTTTCTTTTGACTTTTAGCCCTAACTTTTCATACATTTTAAATTTCTGTAGTGTGTAACATATTTATTTTTATCCTTCAATGTTGTGACAAGTTTCTTTACTTTGCTTGGTCCTAAATTAAACGTCGTCTTCAAGTTTTTACAATAGTCTGATAACCACTCGTCTTTCATTTCCAGGGTTTCTCGAGCGATGGTGTAGTCATTATGCAGGTCATACAACCCTTCAGGATATTCGAGATCACACTCAACAATATAATTTGATTTTCCTTTCTAGAATTTGTCAACCCATTTGAAATTACCAGTTGGTAATGGTTGACACATAGCCTACCCATACAAGTTATTAGCGTCGAGATACATTATATCTTTGGTTTCTTTACTGCTGTGGTAGTTTTCCATATATTTATTGTTAGCTTTTGAATATCTGGTTGCAATGTGACTCACACCACTCCTTAGTCCTTTTTATATGAACAGGTACTGACCTATATCCGTAATTAAATCAAGTTTAATTCCAGTCATTTTTAAACATGCATCACAAGCCAGTTTGGGACTACTAAAGTAATGGCAAGGATCTAATTTGTAGTACTCAAAACAAGTTTTTTCTAAAATTTTCAAAAACACCAGCCAACAACAAAACATCGCTTTTCAAATACAGATCATGATATTCTCCTATGTTTTAAATCTATAATGCCTTCCATAGTTTCATAGCATGTTCATAATCTGCATCTGAGATGTTCTCGTCATTTAATTGGGAATAAAAGCTATTTTTTATCAGGCAGTTGCTTTTCTTAGAAGCGTTCAAAGCTGTTCATATAATCATAAGGGTAAACCCTTTTTCTTTTTATTAGTTCCAACTTGTTACCGGAGTATTCTTGTGAAGTATATTGAAATGATGGGATGATTGAGACATAAACTGGAAACTATCGATAAACACTACCTTGTCACATGTCATGTAACGTTTATCGGAAATATGGCATTTTCGAGCTGCTCTGATTTTTTTTCTTCTACTGTCATCGTCAAATCTTTTTTAAAACATGCATTCATGTTGTTGTTTTTTTACAATAGTTTTCTTCGTCTATCATTTTTTCTAGAAACTTGTAAACCGCGTTTTTCCCCCTGTATGTCACAACATGTTTGGAATATTTATCAGCATAGCAACATACAACCTTGTGTCCGTAACCACAATCAGTATGTTGTTGGTATGCCTCCGTATACTGGTATGCCTCCGTATACGAGTATTTAGGATTATTTGAAGCTGAAGGAATACTTTCAGTTATTGCTTCAAAGTCAGCATATATGACAAACGGGAGCATTAGCTGCCTATTGTAGATTTTAAAGTAAACCTTTTCATTTTCTTTGGCATTTTTATTGCTTGTTTGCCATTATATGAAAGACAGTCAAGACATTTTCAGATGTAAAGCACTGCAAGCATGTTTTGCAAAACCATTTTTTATTCTTGTAAAGTGTTTGATTAAACATCAGCCGATTAAAATCCTTTATCCATACGGAATGACTATTTCTTCCCTTGTAATTCTTCTTCAGCTTTATTTTTTGACAAAAACAATGGATACACTCCATTATCCCCATATTCAAATATATTAACACAAATATATTTTTTGTTTTTCTATTTTTGAAATTTGCTTTATGGTAACAGGAAATATAATTCCCTTGTAATCAAGATCATCAATATGCTTTCTGTACTTTGTTATTTTTTGGGGATGTATAACTATTGCAGCAGGAAATTTATATGCCAGATGGCATAACCTGAAACATTCACTGTCTTTTTCATTTATTATATTTGTTAGACCTTTTTTAGGATAAGAAACTTCGTCTGGTTACTCTAAATAAAAGCTGCCTCTCAAAGGCTTTTCTCCGCGCTTGCAATCAGTACTGTAAGCCCTGTGGCTCACTGAGTTAAGTTTGAATGATTTATTTAAGTTGGAACTTTTAAATAGGAACAACAACTTGGTCTTCTATATATTGATTTATTGGCTCAGTGTCGATTTATTCAACTACTAAGCTTTTCCTATTCATTTTAAACAACCAGTTGCATGTTTTATTCTGTAAATTCTATCTGTCAGGATGACATTGGCAGGCAATGAGACAGTTGCACTTTTATTGTAATTAAGTATCTAATAAGCTTCTTAATCAGTTTTTTTACTTATAATTTAAGAAGCTAATAAGCTGTCTGTTTAATAAAGTTCTAAAAATCTAAATATGTAATACCTTTAAGGCTTTTTGACAGTTTTGGTCAATTTGACAGAAGTTTGTTTTGAATTTGCCGCAAGTGCAACTGCTGACATTCACCTTGTCAGCTCAGTATTTATAGTGGTTGTTCCTGACGACAGGATATTTAACCAATCACTGCTCGTCAGGATTACCATCAACCAATGAAAATACATTTATCTGAAATATTTTGCAAGGATGCAATGCGGTCCTGACACATCAAAATCACATTTATAATACATATAAGCAAAATAACTTTTAACAAATACACAATAATTCAGTTCTACAATTATGTCTAAACGTGTCCATAACATGGAATATTTGCATGGGTTAGCAATAATACAGCATTCAACATTATACAGGATGTCAGGATAGTGATTTAACTACACCATTTTATTACAAGAAATAGTCCCTGAACGCTATCTCATTTAACAAATATAAAATGAACAAGAACAATTAATTTACACTGAAATACTATTCCTTTATTTGAAGAAGTTTAAGTAGCATTACATTAGCGTATCCTTGTACAGGCAGAAGTTTTAATGAATTGAATTGAACTGAACGGACAAGTACAAAATGGCGGCCTCCATGAAGCTTTTGTCAGGAATGTGCAGTGCAAATAATTAACAATTGCTAAGTAAATACCGAATAACAGTGATTATGGATATTACCTGATGATAAATGAATGATGGGAGAATTGATTTGAACTGATGAAAACAATAAATAACATACATTTACTGTGATAATTACCTTCAATATGGATAAACAGTGTATGCTAAACAACCTGAACGAACAACTCAACACAAGGTAATATTTGGTTACTTCATACCCATTAGCATTCATCTAATAGTCAGTCCATTTGATACATATCTGATTCAGACAAATATATCTTGGGCAAGGCCCATGGCCCTTACACTTCCCCCACCTTAGATATTGCGCTTCTCCTGAAGCGACACAATTTCAAGTTTGCAAAACTCTATAAAATTTAAATTACAAAATATAATATTAATATAATATCAGTCCTCAAATTCCTTAGCAATATAGAACAGTAAATGTACAGGTTGTTTTAACCTCCTCCCTACTCATTGGTTTTGATAAAGTTCATATGCTATTAAAGCCTATTGAATGGTTCACTTTATAACCATTCTATGCAAATACAGTCATTATCTTAAACCAGCAAGTGAAAGCGCATATAAAACCATTAAACCTGTATTCCACAATAATAACATGTTTCTATGTGTTATCTGTACAGAATGTATCTTAAATTGAAATTAAAGTATTTATAATTTTCAATAGTATTATTCATACATGTATTTAAACTAAAAATAAACAATTATCGTTTTTGGGGCCATGTTGTGTGAGAACCATTGCGGCATATTCTCCACACAAAAGACGCCTGTCTGCTGACATTGACTTCCAGTTTTTCGGAGGCCAGAGAAGTTTGCCAGGTACTAGGCATATACTCTCGTCCGGTACCTTTGCCCAGTCACGTCTTGCAGGTGGTAGTAGGGGCATACATCCTGCAGAAAAGACATCCAAAGCTAGGCCTTGAATAGCGGGTGCTGCGTTAACTGTGCCAAGTTGAATATCAATACCCGTTAGAGGCATGCTGACTGGTCTAATAGGCCGAAAAGAGCAGGTCTGAGCAGGCTTGATGGGTTGAGGTATGTACTCCGGTATTGGGTTTACTGGTTACGGAGAATACCTCTCGTCCTCATCTGATGAACTATCGTCCAATGTGATTGGTGTTGGCGATCTTATGCCTAGAGACATCTGTGGCGACATAAGTGGTGTTTCGATCACCTGCGTGCTTCTGTTTGACAGACTGGCAGTCTCTGCTGTCCTGTTGACAATAGGAGAGACTTCAGTAACTTTCTCAGTGGGTGTGATGATTACCGACTTTTCCTCAGGCTGGGAAAGCTCAAGCACTGAGATCTCAGGCAGTGGAAGCTCTTGCAGTGGAAGCTCAGATAGTGGAAGCTCAGACAGTGGATGCTCTTGGAGTGGAAGCTCAGACAGTGGAAGCTTTTGCAGTGGAAGCTCAGACAGTGGAAGCTTTTGCAGTGGAAGCTCAGACAGTGGAAGCTCAGACAGTGTAAGCTTTTGCAGTGGAAGCTCAGACAGTGGACACTTTTGCAGTGGACACTTTTGCAGTGGAAGCTCTTGCATAGAGCTCCCAATTTCCGACTCTGATGATTCCACAAGGGATGTAGATGGTTCAATTATTGGTATCGACAGCAAGGCATCTGTACTGGAGGAGGATGGTAAGGATGCCTCTCCGAATGCAGTAAGAGCCTCTGATGGTGTTGCTGTTTTCATCACCTTGAAAGAGGTAACATTATGCCTCAGCATCGTGCTGGTCGCTTCTGAGATGTGGCCACCTGTTGTTTGGCCAACTCCCATGAAGCGAACCACTTGCTGGTGGCGGGTGTGCGGCGGGTGTGCTCGCCATGAAACGAGAAGTAAAAGCAGTTGGATGTTGTAAGTAGGGAGGGCTGTAGATGCTGGTATGTCAGAGGGTGCTGCGTTTTGACATGGTATTTCAAGTCTTGTGCTCGTCTGAATTCCCTTGGTGTCTGTTCCACGCACCAGACACAGACGATGCGGATATTGTTGTGATTGGCAGTGATGGTGTGATTTAGCAAATCACGTTTTGTCTGGAAAGTGGCCGGACAGTTGTCGCACGTGAAATTTGTGCCAACTTTGGACTTCATGACTCCTGAAAATAGAGCAAGTAGGGGTCAAGAACTATGTATTTGCGTTCTATTAACATTTTATAGATGTTCTCAGCAATTGTCTCATTGCACTGCCTCTAGCCGATGAAAATATTGGTTATGTAGCAGACATTTGCCTTGTTGCCACTCACACAAGAAGAACATTCGCAAAATATTGCTATTGATGGTACGGGTGATCAATCCGCATCTCAATAGCTATGGTGCAGGCCTGCCTTTAATTTGATATCTGCGCGCGCCTTCATGTCGGATGAACCACATTCATCCAACCAACACTTAATCCAAGCTTGTTCAAGGTAGGCAACCTTACAAATATCTACTACACGTCTAAATATCGCAGTGCAGTATAGATGTTGTTTTCATCGGCGTACCATCTAATTTTGAGTGAGGGCTGGAACAGACCCATTCCCAGACAAACCTTTAGCGAGGGTCTTAAGCCAGGAGGGTAGTTTGCTTCCCAGATAGGGATTAAGTCTGTCAATATGGACAGCTTTGGCTGGAGTTTTAATTGATCTTTTCACAAGATAGACCAAGTCATCAATTTTCTTTATAATCAAGTAGGGTCCTTTCCATTGAGGGGACAGTTTCTTGCAGACACCAGGGCGTCTACTTGGGTCATGCAACCAAACTGCCTGCCCAACAGTAAATGATCTCCTTTTAGCATGTAGATCATAATGACGTTTCCGATAGAGAGCTTTCGTCTTCAATGACTTTCGAGCCATTTCATGAACCTCAGCCAAATGAAGTCTTAGCTCATCTACATAAGTCTCTTCATCTCCAGCTGTCTCTGATGACACACATGGAACTTGTGGTAGACCCACACATGCCTGTAAGGGTAAGATTATTTCTCGCCCAAACACCATTTTGTTTGGTGTTTTACCTGTTCCTGCATATGAAGATGACCTGTAGGCCATCATGACCTGAGGTAGAAACCTGTCCCAAGTGCTCTGATTGTGCTCACAGTACATGGTGAGCATTGTAGCCAATGTGCGATTAAATCTCTCCACATTTCCATTAGATTGTGGATGCAGTGGAGAAGTTCGTGTTTTGTAAATCTGCAGTAAATCGCACATCTCAGAGAACAACTTGGATTCAAAATTACTACCCTGGTCAGTGTGGATTTGCATAGGTACTCCGAAGCGACAGACATATTCATTTACAAAGGCATGAATTGCAGTCTCTGATTCTTGATTGGGAATAGCTATAAGCTCAGTCCACTTAGTGAAGCAATCGCAGATGACAAGTATATAACGATTGCCCGCTTTTGTCTTTGAAAGTGGCCCAAATATGTCCATTGCACACTTCTCCATGGGCTCTACCACAGGCACCATGCCAAGTGGGGCATGCTTTGGCTTAACTGGTTTTCGTGCAGCACAGGCATCACACGTTTTACAGTATTGTTCAATATCTTCTTTCATGCCTGGCCAGTAAAAACTCTGTCTGACCTTGTCTAAGATTTTGTCAGCTCCTAAATGCGCAGACGAAGGAATGTCATGGAAGAAATGCATGACATCCATTCTCTGATGAGAGGGCACAATAAGCTGTTTGTGAGTATGGGTTTCGTCATCAACCCAAGTTCGAAACAGAATACCATTCTCGACAGTCAACCTTTCCCACATTCGCCATAAAGTTTTTACAATGGTTGTTTTCTCACGGATTTGTGACCATTGGGGTTTCTCATTTGAAACTGACAATGCATCTATAATCACTTTCTAGTCCCGATCCTTGAGCTGCTGATCACTTATTTCATTGGATGACCAGTTTGGAAGTACAATTTGTGAATGCTTCAGTGAATTTGAAGCATGTATTTGACTTCTTGTAACTGCTCTAGAGGAGGGATCTGAGTCTCCACTTTTTAAGTTACTTTCGGTTACAGTCAGTTTAAACACAGCTTTGAGATCATACACTACATCATCATCATCGTCGCTGTAATCTTCGACGTTTGCTTGTTGCTGCTTGTGACACCTACTACATGGACTACGGGACAACGCATCAGCATTTCTATGCTGAAGCCCCGGTCGATGCTGTACATTTAAGTTATAGGTACCAAGTTCTTGTAACCACCTAGCAACTTGACCTGTAGGTTTCTTGAGGTTCTGCATCCAGCTCACTGCAGCATTATCTGTGCGTAGCAGTACTGGTTGACCATATAGATATGAATGAAATGATTTTAGAGCATTAACCACTGCAAGTAGTTCCTTTCTGGTCACACAATACTGTTGCTCAGGCTTGTTCATGCTTTTGCTAAAGTAAGCAATTACAACCTCTCTACCATCCTGTACTTGAGATAGGACAGCACCAGTTGCCTTGTCAGAGGCATCTGTGTCTAGTATGAATGGTATGTTCTGCATTGGGTAGCCAAGGATAGGTGCTGATAGTAAAGCATTCTTGAGGGTCTCAAATGATTTAGCACATTCATCTGTCCATTCAAAAATGCTACTCTTGTCGGCAATTTTGTGCAAAGGCCGAGCAATTTGTGCAAATCCTTTAACAAACCGCCTGTAGTAGGAGCATAACCCAAGAAAGCTTTTCATTTCTTTAGCATTTCTTGGTGGTCTCCAATTCTGGACAGATTCAATTTTTGCTGGGTCGGTTGAAATTCCAATCTCAGACACAATGTGACCTAGAAATTTCACAGTGGTCTGAAACAAGATACATTTGGAAGGTTTGAGCTTCAGATTAGCTTTTTGCAATCTCTCAAAAATGTGCTCGAGACGTTTGATACCATCATCGATTGTTTTGCATGGAACAATAATATCATCCATGTATAAAAGGCATTCTTCCCATTGAAGGCCTCTTAGCACATTTTCCATGAGACGCTCAAATGTTGATGGAGCATTAGCCAACCCAAAGCTCATGACAGTGAACTGAAAAAGACCCATACTAGTGGCAAATGCTGTCTTTTCTTTATCTTGGGGGGATATTTCTACCTGCCAGAATTCTGAATTCAAGTCTAATGAGCTATAGAATTTAGCTTCTGAGAGTGAGTCCAGACACTCATCCACTCTTGGCAGGGGATATGCATCTTTGACTGTCAAATCATTGAGCCGACGATAGTCGACGCAGAAACGAGGAGTGCCATCTTTCTTGGTGATAAGCACCACGGGAGAGGCCCAAGCACTATTAGATGGCTCTATTACTCCACGCTTTAGCATGTTCTCAATCTCCTCTTTTTCAACATGTCGTTTCCCCAATGGAAGCCGACGTGGAGGTTGTCGTACAGGTGCAGCATCTTTAGTATTAATTGTATGCTGCACAAGATCAGTATGACCTATATCGGTAGAGTACTTTGAGAATGTATCTTGATATCTAAAAAGGAGGTCTGCGACTTTCTCTTTATCGTTATCATCAAGATGTAAAGTGCTTCTTTCATACAGGTTGCTAAGGTGTTCTGGTACGGTAGCAGCTGAAGTGGTGTCTGTATTGTTGTGTGTTCTAGCAATACGCCCTGAAGGCATATCACTATCATAAAAGGACTCACATCTGCCCAGGTTCAGTTTTCTATGCAAAGTGACGGGATTGTCACCAAAGTTAATGACATTGACAACCTTTTCTGTAGACTTCATGTTTATGATGCCTCGCATCATACATATCTCATTTTTGGCCATCACATCAAATGATGGTTCAACATACCCACTGTCAGCCAAATGTTCAGCCTGTGGAATATCTACAGGTAGCGACATGCGAGAGTGTGCTGGTAGCATAACAGTGTCTCGGACTTCTACCCGACACACATGAGCAGCTTCGCCACCTGTCCATAATGGGACACTTGCCTTTGCCGTAGCTAGGCAGCACTGTTTGTAGTTTATACTGTCAACATGGGCTTTCAGAAAGTCTTGACCTAAGATACCTTCTGTTTGCATTTGACACACTATAAATGGTAGGTCGAAGCTTTCAGGCCCAAGTTGAACTAATATATTAGTTTTACCAAGAACAGTCATCGGGTTGCCATTTACATCGTTTAATGTAAAACTGACTTTGGTTAGCTCATGACTGTTCTTGATTTCATCAAACTTCTTACTTGACATTAAAGAAGATTAAAGAAGATTGCACCACAATCAATCAAGAAGTTTGCTGAATTAGACCCTATCTTTCCGGTTGCATAGAACCCATTGTCCCATTTATTTAAAGAGGTTCCTACCCTAGCAGAATGAACCTCTTGTATTGAAATACTTAGAAAGGAAAGAGGCTGGAGTGGACTCTATAAAAAGCTAGGTGAAAAAAATACAAGTTGGTGTTGAAAGTATTAATGAGCGGATTCAAAGCATCAATCAACAAATGGTGGATAACAATGAACTTGAAGCTACTATTGCTGATGCTTCAAGACAAATGAGAACTGCTTTTGATAGCGAAATAACGCTGATTAAAAAAATCAATGAGCAGATAAACACTAACGTTGACGATATCAACACAGAGTTTGAAGACATCAAAAAACGAATGGTTGACGGCAAGACGCTGGAGACTACTTTGAACAAAATGGTTGACATAAATGAACTCGAAGCTGCTATAATTGAAGTTACAAGAAACATAAGTGCTGCGCAGGATGAAAGATGCAGAGATTTGGATAATGAAATAACTCTTCTTAAGAATCATAAGAAAAAGTCGCCTCACAGCACTTCTTGAGATAATTGATGAGTTGAAAGTAAAAATAGACAATGCAAGTCGGATACTAATTTTTGAATATGCAATAGATGGAATAAGTATTATGAATGAAGAAAACGAACGTTATGCATCGTACCCGACACGAAAATCACTTCAAAGAACATTCATAAATATTGTCTCGAAGCGTTTATTTTTGTAACCAATCCATTTATAAATACTGAAGAATATTTTGCTTTTAATACTGATGTAGTGCTTGTTATTGAAATATCCGGACGTTATATATTTGAAATAGACTTTACTTATATAGGAGGTAGCGTAATACATTTGTATCTTGGTAATGCAGAAAAGAACAAGTTATTATATCCGTAAATAGAAAATGACAAACGAACAATAAAAGAAGCATTTGAAATATTTCTCACAGAAAGAAGAGCATTATTTTTTGATCATTCATAAAAGAAGAAACTACTGAAATTTCGATTTTAAAAAATCAAGTTTTAAACAGTTTTATTTAGGTTGTTAGTTTTTCTAACCTATATTAATCGAACAAAAAATTGTATTATCGTCGGAAAAGGCTGCAATAATTAATAACTCTAATATACCGAGTATACCAACTGTATTTGACAGACATTGATATTAGGCAAAAATAAGCAATATGTTATTGCTTATTGGGCTTGATAAGATTAATTCTATGACTTACTCATGGTATAATATTAATGAGGATTTTAATAACAACGTGATAAGGTATCACACTGGAAAAGATTGGAAAGACATTATTTTCCAAAATAGAAATTAAAGATATGCCGATATCGATAATTATTTAAAAGAAATATTAGCTGTAAATGGTGATTTAACTACTGACTCGCCTGTTCCAATATGAATTGAATTTGATTGATCAAGTTTCAAATGTTTAGTTACCATTCATAATAAGTTCGTACTTGACTTAATAAGGGAGTCAAACTTTCACATCTTAATTGGCGTTGACAGAGATGCAGTTATTAGAGAAACTAAATTTGGGACAGTAGTACCAAACATAACACATTATATTGACACTTTATATATTCACTGTGATTTGAAAAGTAATTCTATTGTTGATGGATCTTATTCAGATGTCATTTATGAAATAAGTACAGCTGACCTTACAATGTCGTATCCTATACAATGCACAGGCAGACGGCGCGTACCCTACCCCGCCCACACCCTACCCCCCCTCTACTACCCCCTCCCCCTCTCTACTACCCCCTTCCCACCTGTTTCTCTACTACCCCCCTTAAATATGTTTTCAATAAACTGTTCTACTTGGTTTTCAATGAAAAAAAAAATAAATACATACTCTCTATACCATATAAAGGTCTTGGGACTCTTTAATAAAAACAGCTATAGACCTTGCTTAAAGCCTTGCTGTGCTTGTATTTTTGGTCATAGCATCGTCATTCCGATTCGAATCAATAGGGTACATATTATAACAAATAGCCACAACACTGATTTCTTCAATGTGTCCTTTATATCGCATCAGCGAAACGTCAAAGACGTTTGAAAGCAGGTCGACTACGATATGACCTAAGCAATGCGTTTTCTATGTACATGGTACGGTATAGGGAAATATCTATCTGCGACGACTCCCGCATAAAAATGCAACGTGATCGTTGAAAGAAAACCGTTTAACAACACTCACCGGTACAACGAACTTCCAGGAGTAATCACAGACGCTGCAATCGAGTTCTTTCAGAAACGGTCATTTGTTTACCGTTACGACTCGCCATGTTAAATTAAATTACTGGTTTCCTTGTTACCTTTATACTTACGATATGAAGCTGGGTACAAGGCGACCGGAAATGAGACTGGACCAATCCGGGTGACTTATTTTCAACATGGCGAATCGAAACGATAAACAAATAACCGTTTGCGAAAGAACTCGATTGCAGCGTCTGTGATTACTCCTGGAAGTTCTTCGTACCGGTGAGTGTTGTTAAACGGTTTTCTTTCAACGATCACGTTGCAATTTTATGCGAGAGTCGTCGCAGATAGATATTTCCCACTACCGTACCATGTACATAGAAAATGCATTGCTTAGGTCAGATCGTAGTCGACCTACTTTCAAACGTCTTTAACGTTTCGCTGATGCGATATAAAGGACACATTGAAGAAATCAGTGTTGTGGCTATTTGTTATAATATGTACCCTATTGATTCGAATCGGAATGACGATGCTATGACCAAAAATACAAGCACAGCAAGGCTTTAAGCAAGGTCTATAGCTGTTTTTATTAAAGAGTCCAAGACCTTTATATGGTATAGAGAGTATGTATTTTTTTTAATTTTTTTTTTCATTGAAAACCAAGTAGAACAGTTTATTGAAAACATATTTAAGGGGGGTAGTAGAGAAACATGTGGGAAGGGGGTAGTAGAGAGGGGGAGGGGGGTAGTAGAGGGGGAGGGTGTAGTAGAGGGGGGGGGGGGTAGGGTGTGGGCGGGGTAGGGTACGCGCCGTCTGCCTGTGATACAATGTCGTCTTTTCGCAGTTGAAGTGTCGTCTTTTCGTTATGTTGTTCTTTCGTTCTGTCATCTTTTCGCACTGAATGTTCTGAGTTCTGTTTTTTTTTCGCGGCGATTATTTCGCCGATATGAAAGAAATCAGCCACCATACAAGGGTGCCATTTGCTATTTACAACTGAAAAAACGATATTTTAGTTTAAATTACAACACAATTATTGTACTCGTCTGTGTGAGCAATCACTGACACAATACATAGTAAGTGAACTGGTATAAACTTAATCCGAGCTTTCGTTGACATGTGTGTTTATTTGATAGGCAGTGGTTTCTACAAAACTGTATAAAGTATGCAAATTGCTGGCTAGGCGTTGAACAAAGAATGCTCGGAATAGGTTGAACTTTGAATACCATACCAAATAATGTATTCACAATTTAAAAAAAACAATTGGCAACCGCAAAAAAACACACGCACCAAAAAAGTATTTGAATTTTGATAAGTTTTCAGATTTAAAAGAGGGCGTGCGCCTGTACTTGGTAGAAAGTATCAATATGAAGCATATCGTGATGCTGTTATATCCATTGATTATCGGCAGAGATATAGAGATTATTTAACTGCTGGGATCGATTATAGGGAAATCCTTCACGAGTGGTTCTTTTCACGAACGAGCGCACGCGAGTGAGTGAAAAAACAACGCACGTCTATCATCAAGTGAAGGATTACCCAATTATCGATCCCAGCGTTAAATAATCTATTTATTACATTTTAAATTACGTTTTTGCAAACAAATATTCGCTTTATTGAACGTTATCGGCGGATGACGTCGACGTCAGCAACACTTTATTGACGTCTCGACGCAACGTTATTTATTATTGTGTTCTGAGTTAGCAACGTTAGTTATTATTGTGTTCTGAGTTAGTTATTAATATTTAACGATTATGAATATTCTTGCACTGAGAAATCCCGATCTTTCACGCACAGAAATGTAATAAGTCCCTTTAAATTCTTTATATTTCGACTGATAGCTTTCATCGGAGTATTTCAGTTCTAGTTCTAATTCAGGTTTGGTTCTCTCAAGATATGTCCCGAGTTCTAGAAACAGTGGGCAGAGACATGCCACACTCATACAGTGCCCTGCATGACCATGGCGGAGAGATGATGAGAGTGTCCAGTTTCGAAAGCACCGTGCATATCCACGAAATTCATCACTAGTTTCCTCCCGTGCATTGCGTGGTACTGTATGGGCATTTCCAGTGAGCTGGAATATATGTCGTGTGCAAAACAGAAATGTGGAATGCTTGAACAGCTGGATCAAGGCTGCATCACGTGCCTAGCGCTTTCTGGGTCCTCTAAATGGGTCACTAGGTAAGCAATCTATGCAAGTATATGTTTAAATATTTTTTCGATAATAAATACTGAAAAAGGGATCCCATAGAAGCAACAAAACAAACAAGAAAGGTTTCAGACCGCAAATGGACCAGTAAGTAATAACACTACTGATTCGTAGTCAGGGCGAGGTTTTACTGCCGCCGCCGCACAGAACTAAGTTAACGCTAGGGCCATAATAAAAAGTACGTTTGTTTGCCCGAACAAAGATATGTTTAAGTGTGGTCTAGTGTGAATGCCAAGTACTGGAGTTATTGTGTACTGAAGTTATTGTGTATCTGAAATTCCCTTTTTTGACATTATCAACGGCAATAACTCTATAACGCATATATCAACTATGCCCATATATCAACTATGCCATATATCAACTATGCCTATTGTCATCGAGATGCAATTAAAGCAAACCTCTAAATCTAATTTGGTGACAATCAGAACCGTTTCCATCAATGATTATGCTAACAAGCTGAAATGACCTTATTTTGACATTAAACCCAATAACCCAGATCGGATTTAGTTCCTTCTATCATAATTATTGTGTTTTATTCCAGTTGTTTATATAATCCCGGAAACAGATTTAATGTGTATGGTCTTCTGCTGCTAAGCAACCGTCCCATGAGAAATGCACGTGTAGCCGGATATAATCCAGATAGACCGTTGCTACTTCCACGTGCTTATGTAGCAGCCGAAGTAAGACACTTGTCCAGTTGATTTGCTTCTTTATTTTAACTGCACACATTTTGATTTAAAACACATTTTGATTTAAATAGATATGAGAGACGGCAATCTTGATATTTCTGCTTATAAATGTTTAAAGGGAGTGGTATTTTACACATTTTTATTTTAAAGGGATAGACGGCAATCCTGATATGTCTGGCTCGTAAATATTTAAATGGGGAGGTATTGTACACATTTTGATTTAAAGGGATAGACGGTAATCTTGATATTTCTGCTTGTAAATATTTAAAGGGAGTGGTATTTTAAACATTTTGATTTAAAGGGATGGACGGCAATCTTTATATTTCTGCTTGTAAATATTTAAAAGGGGGTGGTATTGTACACATTTTGATTTAAAGGGATGGACGGCAATCTTTATATTTCTAAATATGTAAAGGGAATGGTACACCTTTTGGTATAAAAGGATAGATGGCAATCTTGATATTTCTGCTTGTAAATATTTAAAAGGAGTGGTACACATTTTGATTTAAAGGGATAGATGGCAATCCTGATATTTCTGCTTGTAAATATTTAAAGGGGTGGTATTTTACACATTTTAATTTAAAGGGATAGACGGCAATCTTGATATTTCTGCTTGTTAATATTTAAAGGGAGTGAAACACATTTTGATTTAAAGGGATAGACGGCAATGTGGATATTTCTGCTTGTAAATATTTAAAGAGAGTGGTATTTTACACATTTTGTTCAACGGGATAGATGGCAATCTTGATATTTCTGCTTGTAAATATTTAAATGGAGTGGTATTTATGAAGTTATTTTAAACCTGGTTGCATATATAATAAAAGAAAATAGCATTTTCCAGTTTTCTTCGTTTATCTAATTGGTGCTATATAGTCAACATATAGTAATATGCAAAAGCTATTTGAATTGCACTATTCACATAAGTATAAATGATGATTCGCAAGTATGCAAGTTTTGTTTAAAAAAAACTAAGGACCGTCATGAGTTTTGAAACAAGAGGACCAAGAGGGCCAGTATCGCTTTATTTGAGTAAAGTAATAACAGTCATGCAGGTAAGACATTTAGGATCAAATCATCATAAACGGAAATGATACTGAGTGAGTGGTAATATATCCTTAAGATCCTTAAAGTAAACATTAAGAGCCTGAAGTATTCTACATATGCACACATTTGTATAAATGGTACTTGACGCACGAGACTCACTTAAAAAAACAAGAGTATTCACAAGGCAACATATACACAATATAAAATCATATTAGGCCTTCGACCAAATGGATAATGATCAGATGAAAAATAAAGGTGCTAGCATGCTAGCGTATTGACAAGGCAAAATATAAACTAACATATTGTTAAATCAAGGGCCAGAACTATAATGTTTATTGTCCTATATGGATGGATTTCAAACTTGTTTGAGATTTCATTGATATCAAGTCTCTGACCCAGTTTCGTAAAGATCGACTACTAAATGATAATGATAATTTGTTAACAATAGAAAGTACAACATATTTCAATAAATCAAGGACCATTTCTGTGGGCGGTGTTTTTAGCTAGGCGGTGATGTAGACTATCCGATATTGGTAGTTCAAACTTTATGAGTTTTCACTGATATTAAGACTCTGACTACGTTTGGTAAAGATGAGATACGAAATAAAATTGCTAAAGTGTTAAAGTGTTGAAAAATACAAGCTTTCGCTAAATGAAGGGTCATAACTGTTTATTTTCCGATATAGGTAGTTTTAAGAATTTGTTTGGGCTTTCATTGATATTAAGACTCTGACAAAGCTTTTACTCAAGTTTGGTAAAGATCGGATTCAAAATGGAGGTCCTAGTATTGACAAGGCTAACTGTATCTTTTCCCACACCAGAACATGGTCAATGGCCAGTAGAGCGAAATATCAAGATTGGCGCTTGTCTCTTTAAATTTTAGGGAAAGTTGATTTGTGTCTGCGTTTAATTTGTCACACGTTTTACTAAATAATTGATGCTTTTCAAAAACTCAACGAGCAACATAATGTGTATTGAAACTTTTTAAGAAATTATACTATGTAGAAAAAACAATCGTAACCGCATTAAAGAAAGACAAAATATCGGACAGGGAAAGCAGCATTCAAGGACGACAGTCAACCACAAAACACAAAAACAAACACACAAACAGACAAACGAGAAGGCAAAATTAATAAAAAAAATGCAAACGACATCACAAACACAAAAGGGTTGACAATAGGGCTACCGCCTTGGAACGTTCAGTTGCAACAAAGGCCACTGGGGGGTTTAAACCGTTTATTGGGTGCACCAAACCTCACATTTACCCTACTGGACAAGATTGCCGGATAACATATTTTCTTTTATAAATGAAACACATAACTGATGATTTTCACGACTATATGCATGCTTTAAATTGTGTACATACATTTTTAAGGATTTATGTTACTTCATGTGCACAAATATATAATTGTTTACCTTTATGGTTTATTTTTTTTAGATAGAAGGACTTGGTACTGTCGTTTGTACCCACACAACTGCCGATCTTGGGCCACATTATTATGAAGGTATAGCAACATGAATTCCACTGCCTCAGTTAGTTGTATCACTGTGTAACTAGAAACATTTTGCAAGTCTAAATGTTTCCTTCTACTTGTGTGTAATGTAAAAAAGGCATACATCTTTATATAAAAATCCTAAATAACAGAACAATCATTTTCACCTAAACTGAAACATTGCAAAATGCCTTACAAATTGAAAAAAAAATATCCAGATCTACTAAATGTATAGTTACTGTAATACATAGGTTAATGACCTTGTCAAAACATATCTTCCTTATTCACCAGATATACAGCCATGCACATATTTGTTTTGCTTTTTTAATAACAAACAACGGTTATTACAGTTTATATGTATGAATGAATCTGTAACAAAATCTATATAAGGTATTCGAAATATCAACTTTTAGATTTACATTATGGAAGTTGGGGAGCACAGAATCTTGCCGAGGCACGACACCTTGTCACCTCATTAATACATGTGCAAACTTCTGTGGTGATGGGGGATATTAACAGCAGTCCTGAGGTCAGCAGTAGAAGGTTGAAGCAGATTTAGAAAGGTACACAGGAAAATATGTCTTTTAAAAAGGAATGCCATTGCTTTCTATCTTGGTTATGCATAAGCTAACCATTGTTTTGCTTTTTACTTTTGTATAACAGAACATATTATTGTAACACATCGGAATAGTCCGTTGTCGCGTGATGAGTTGGAAAGCATTACACCTACATTAGACCAACATTACACCTACATTAGACCAACATTACACCTACATTACACCTACATTACACCTACATTAGACCTACATTACACCTACATTAGACCAACATTACACCTACATTAGACCAACATTACACATACATTACACCTACATTACACCAACATTACACCTACATTACACCTACATTACACCTACATTACACCTACATTAGACCAACATTGACACCTACATTACACCTACATTACACCTACATTACACCTACATTACACCTACATTACACCAACATTACACCTACATTAGACCTACATTACACCTACATTAGACCAACATTACACCTACATTAGACCAACATTACACCCTACATTAGACCAACATTACACCTACATTACACCCTACATTACACCTACATTAGACGCAACATTACACCTACATTACACCTACATTACACCTACATTACACCTACATTACACCTACATTAGACCAACATTACACCTACATTACACCTACATTACACCTACATTACACCTACTTTAGACCAACATTACACCTACATTACACCTACATTACACCTCTACATTACACCTACATTAGACCAACATTACACCTACATTACACCTACATTACACCTACATTAGACCAACATTACACCTACATTAGAACCAACATTACACTTACATTACACCTACATTACACCTACATTAGACCAACATTACACCTACATTACACCTACATGACACCTACATTAGACCAACATTACACTACATTACACCTACATTACACCCTACTACATTACACCTACATTAGACCAACATTACACCTACATTACACCTACATTACACCTACATTAGACCAACATTACACCTACATTACACCTACATTACACCTACATTAGACCAACATTAACCTACATTACACCTACATTAGACCAACATTACACCTACATTAGACCAACATTACACCTACATTACACCTACATTACACCTACATTACACCTACATTACACCTACATTACACCTACATTACACCTACATACACCTACATTAGACCAACATTACACCTACATTAGACCAACATTACACCTACATTAGACCAACATTACACCTACATTAGACCAACATTACACCTACATTACACCTACATTACAACTACATTAGACCAACATTACACCTACATTACACCTACATTAGACCAACATTACACCTACATTACACCTACATTAGACCAACATTACACCTACATTAGACCAACATTACACCTACATTAGACCTACATTACACCTACATTAGACCAACATTACACCTACATTACACCTACATTAGACCAGCATTACACCTACATTACACCTGCATTACACCTACATTACACCTACATTACACCTACATTACACCTACATTAGACCAACATTACACCTACATTACACCTACATTACACCTACATTACACCTACAATACACCTACATTACACCTACATTAGACCAACATTACACCTACATTACACCTACATTACACCTACATTAGACCAACATTACACCTACATTACACCTACATTAGACCAACATTACACCTACATTAGACCAACATTACACCTACATTACACCTACATTACACCTACATTACACCTACATTACACCTACATTACACCTACATTAGACCAACATTACACCTACATTACACCTACATTACACCTACATTAGACACATTACCACATTACACCTACATTACACCTACATTACACCAACATTACACACATACACCTACATTACACCTACATTACACCTACATTAGACCAACATTACACCTACATTACACCTACATTACACCTACATTACACCTACATTAGACCAACATTACACCTACATTACACCTACATTACACCTACATTACACCTACATTACACCTACATTACACCAACATTACACCTACATTAGACCTACATTAGACCAACATTACACCAACATTACACCTACATTACACCTACATTACACCTACATTACACCTACATTAGACCAACATTACACCTACATTACACCTACATTACACCTACATTACACCAACATTACACCAACATTACACCTACATTACACCTACATTACACCTACAACCATGACACTTCATACAAATACTTCACATGGTAACCTAATACTATATTTGGGTCAGTCGGTCAAATGTCAGGATCACATTGACCTGAATTTGACCTAGTGTTGAAAAGCACCATTTTTTTCCGCTCTGTAATATGTTAACTATTAGACATTATTAAACAGAATAAAAATAGTACGTAATGTGCTAAAGCGACATGTACAGTTTTTTGAGGTATGTAGCTCAAAAGTGCAGGTGTTCTGTAATCCTTGAACTGCTTAAAAAACACTTTAGCAAACGGACATAGGATGATACTTTACTAGCAGCAATATGCTACACGGATCTAAGTTGTTAGTCATAGTTGTGAGCATTAAAACTAAATAAGTCTAGAATGTGTGACCAAGATTAACTCAAAACCAAATTAGAAACGGAAAGGTTATCACCATATAGTTATGCCCCGCCCACATTCGTCGAGGCCTTATTAAATGTCCATTAAAAACGGTGCGTTGTTGCGTTGAATTGCATCGTAGGATGACTCTTGTAAATTGCGCAACTGTGCACTTCTCTTTTGTATTTCTTCCCCGATCATTTTTAATCGTGAATTTGCTATCATTTTAGATGCTTATGAACATTTCCGTTCCCATGGCTACAGTACACCATATGTGGATAGAGTTGGTATATGTACCTGGTGTCTGTACAACCCGCTGTCCAAGGCCAAGCATACTCTGATACTAGATCACATATTTGTCAAGAACCTCACGGTGACTGGAGCAAGGGTGAGTTCTCTTATCATTCAAAGGCAGTCGAGACAGATTTCTGTTATATATTCCAGTTTTTCTTGTTTATTGCTTTGCACTTGTCTGCTTTTTGTGGAGTAGCATTGTGAGTGAGTTGCACTAGATGTGTGTTGTATGCACTATATAATTGTGTTACATGCACCAGGCTTGTGTTTCGTGTTGCAATAGATGTATGGGTTGTGTACTAGATCCATAAATGTGCTATTTTGCACTAGAGTTGTATTGTGTCCACTAGATGTGTGCTCTGAGCACGATATGATCTGGATGCAGTGTTTATCAAGTATATGTGGAAATGTAATACATTTTTCATGACAGGAACTCTGCTGTGAAACCAACACAACATTGGTGCATACAGCCCCAATCTGTTACAATTCAGTTTACATTGAAACAACAAACATGTCCGCAGTATTTACTAAGAATGAATTACCCACAGCTGACTTTCCTGCATATTCACTGAAACGACAACTGTCCCAAATACAATTTGTGTTAGGTTAAAGACGGAGCACAAACACAAAGTTTCAGGCAATACGCCGCTCACAGGAATGAACATTCCAGGTCAACCTTCATTTACTATGCAGAATGGGCCTAGAACCTTTTCATCTGAACAACTGCAGAGTTGCTGTAGATTCTGTTGTAAAACTCCGGTTTTACGTGATGAAGTGTAATTAATTAACATGAAAAAACTGACAAATTAACACGAATTCGGTGTGTGTGTGTGTGTGTGTGTGTGTGTGTGTGTGTGACTGTGGGGTGTGTGGGGAGGGGGTGGGGGTACACCTCTGCCTGGGTAACCAGTGGCCCTATTCTTAGCTGGGAACCACATGGAATTTACAACAACATATCTGAAGTTTACAAACAGATCATGCCTATATTATATTAAACTTTACATTGTCAGTTTCCTTTTTGTCGACCTGGATGTCATATTTGAACATACATTCTTGTTGTAAGTTGTGAAAAGTTAACATATACTTTCAGAGTTAAAATGTAGGTTAAAAATGGAAACATTATTATATGAAATATTTTTTTCAGAGAATTCTAGACGACAATTTGGATGGGAGGATTTTCCCATTGTCGGATCATTTTGGACTGGAAGTCACTGTGAACACACGTGACTAAGTGGATGCTTTTACACAGACAAATAGATGAGGCGCCTTCGTTTAATATAGTGAAGTGTGTCTGAACTATTATAACAACCAGGCAGTTCAGGATTTGACATTTAATATTAAAATGTGTGATAATGTCTCAATCTTCAGTAATCAAGTGCTTGAAAGAGCGAATTGATGGGAAAACATATACGAGCCACCATATATATATACATATACTTACCTTCTATATATATATATATTATATATATATATATATATAGTGAAGCATTTGTTTTAAATCTAACTCTGGAGAAGTAATATATATTTTCAAAAGAAATGTATACCTCATAATAAACAAAGGTGAACATATATTTGCTTTCTTTACCATTTTGCAAGGTTGTTTGTATATATATTAAAGCGCGCGCATAACAAATGATTGCATTGTTTCTTTTTTTCCGAATGTTTGTACATAACTGACTAACGGTAACCTGATCATGTTGTAGTTTTAATTTCACTTCAGTGATCTGAACTATCCACAGATAAATATCTAATGAAATAGCATTGTTTTAAAAGAAGATCTCCATTAAGCTTTGCGAACTTAAATATGACTCATTCACTGCGAGAGTTGTAATTAAAGACAATATTATCCTGTGTACATTGCTGTTATATTCTTTCCATCTTAGATAAAAGGCGAGAAAAAGAGGAACGAGATTTTGCAATTTTGCCTGGTTTCATAAGAGATTTTGTGAGATTTGAGTAAGCGCCAAATTTGTACTTATAATAAGATCTCTTCTTTGGGGAATAACGATGTTTATGTCACGGCCCTTGTATGCAGTCTCCGTGAGTTCTCTTCCGAGATATTATGCACGGGAAAAATACCTACAATGCACGCAAGACACGAATAACTTATAGCCACAGCTAACAACAAGCGAAGGTTCTCGCCATTACAAATGCTTTTATACATGGCAAAGAAATGACGATAATATGGAAGACGGATGCGGCCATTTGAACTTTGCGACTTTTTGCCCCGTTAATAACCCTTTCCAATCGAGGGCGAAAAGTCAAACCCGAAAAGTCGCAAACCCGAAAAGTCGAAGGCGTAAGTCGCAAACCCGAAGGCGAAAAGTCGCAAAGTCGAGATTTTGGGCGATTTTCGCTCCGAAATTTCGTCCATAATCTCGACTTGCGGTTTTACGACTTTTCGCCTTCGAGTGGAAAGGGTTTGCGACTTTTCGCCTTCGGGTTTGCGACTTTTCGGCTTCGAGATATAGTCTGGACGAGGTTATATGATGTTTTTTTCTATATTTGTAGTATAGTAAAATCACTGTAATGTACTCACCAAGTATTGGCGGTCCGGAACGGAGGCTTTTATACTTTGACAAGTATGGTTACAGGCGACTTCACTGGTGGGTTTGCAAGCTAGAACTGATGAAGTCACAATTCACGTCAACAACTTCTGCGCATGCGTAGAGATAATTGGGGAATCTCCAGAAGAAGGTTACACTCAACCTACAGTAGAGTTACCACAGTAGTAAAGAAAAAGGACCACCTGGCTCCCAGAATAACTTCTTTATTATTTAACAGAACTAGTAAACCTATATAGCATTAGAAAGCGTCGACCATGCACTTTCTCAAACAGTAAAGATATTTAAAGGTATTTAAATTAGGACGCGAAATAAGTGATTTAATGAATGCAAGACATACATCCATCATTAGAATCACAAATTCGACCTATTTTGACGGAGAAAAACACCTGGCCCCCTCTCGGAATTATTAAATACAGCTTTGACCTGAATAAATTATATATATTTATTTACCTTCTAAACCTGCAAGAATAATTAAATGGCAAAGTTATAAGACACTATATATACATGACATGCGAAATTGTATTTTCTTTTAAAGCCGCGGTATTTGGTTCGGAACGCCTGGCCACCCAAACTTTTTTTTATTAAGTTCTTTAAATATGTTATCCTTGTTTATGTATCTTTAAAGCCTATGCTATGTAGTTTATCTGGATGTAAAACTAACTAAAATATGTTTATAAATGAAAAATTTATAAATGAAGTGTATTCTGACATATGTATCCGCATTATAAGCCATAAAACATAAAAGGCCCAAATACACTCAGGATATATCTTTTTTCACTAGACTTTGGATTTTCTTGAAAAACTTCTGAAATCAACTTGTATATGTAATGAAATTACCGAATTTATATCCGCTGACAAATTTGTTCGTGTTTTAAGATTATCTATGAATCGAATGTGTATTGTTGACTGTTTTGAATATGTATACTGTTCTTATTTTATTACATAACAGCAAAGTGTGTTCTTATAAAAATGAGCATTTATTCTATAATTAACATGTAAGGTATTTTGATCATTTTTTTTTTTTAAACTGTATAGTTTACTAATATGAGATCATGGACGTTTATTTAGGTTTATGGTGAGATCAAACAGAATATCTTAATAGACCTCTTAATATTTGTTTGTAGCAATTATCATTGATTATAGAGATCTCAGTAAATCCGAAATAACAAAAAAATGGTCCAAGTGAAATTAAAAGAAACGTGAGCTTGTAGCAGTTGTTATTACATACTGGGTTAATCCAGAAATTAGACACACTGTTTGAATAATGTAGTGTTCAAAGAATAAAATAAGTATTAAGTTTGTAGAAGTTTTCAAGCAATTCTAAAGGTACACAGTACAACAACGTGAGACTCTATTGAAAGCTCGGCAAAATGCACTCTATTACATGAACTAAACAATAACAATAACAAATACCAAGGTAAGCATATATGTAAATATATGTCAACACATGTCAACACATGTCAACAGCACAGATTATGTTTTAAACAGACAATGACCTACAAGTCCCATTTGTTTAAACATCTAAAATAAGCGTTTACAAAATCACATATTCAATGGAAAGGTGACACATCTTTTAACAAAATAAACTAATTAAATAGACATGCCTGTAAATATTCAAATATAATTTATAGAGAATAATAAATGAGTATTTTCATATCACACCCTATATCAGGCCTGAGACGCCATATGGGTCGAGGGCCTGATATAGGGTGTATATGAAAATACACATTTTTTATTCTATTTATCATATACTTGAGATTTGTCGAAATTTCAACTTCAGCTCACTCACTTAGCTGTTTTCCAAGGAGAAAAATAAGTTTAGATCTAGTCCATTCTGATGTGCTCATGTCTGGCGCGTAAGTGGTACAAAACATTTATTTTTGTCCGAAATCTTATTGAAAATGATTGCTCAAGACCTGACACGAATGACTCACGAGCAGATAGGAGTTGATACGAGAAGATGCGAGTAAATGCGAGTAGATACGAGTAGTTACGTTTTTACACGAACGCTCACGATCTGTTACGAGTTCTCGTGCCCATATATATACCGGACAAGATTTAATGCGTCTCATTCAGCGATCTACTCTTGAAGAGAGCACATCTTAGTAACCTGCCTTTGCTAGTAATTTTTAGAGCCTTTGAGAGATGCCAACCAAAGGTAAAAGTTCAAGGAACAATGAAGTCCATGGTCAGTCGGGCTGTATATATACCCGTCGGGGTCCAGTCGTAGCTCAAATCGTGATCACCCTCGATCATGATCGTGAAAGACATCGCGACCACAATCGTATCCTATCGTAACGGAGCGCATCGGTTCGTGATGAACGTATCGGAACGTATATGCATGTACCAGATCGTCCCAATTCGGGGAACCCGATCGTGATGATCGTGTCAGATCGAGACCCAATCGTGGACTCGATCGAAACAATCCTATCGGAACGTATGTGATCGTATCTGAACGGGAGATCAGACCGTGACAGATCGTGACACCTGAAATTGACAAATCGTGACCAGATCGCATCCGAGCGCAACAAATCGTATCAGAACGTATCGACTCGCATCACCTCGTATCCAAACCTGAAATTTCAGAGAAGTTCCACGATCAGCTACGAATGGCCAATCGTGGCGTTCGTAACGCATCGCACGACAGTGGGAACTTGGCATAATGAAACGCAGACGACAAACAATACCCGTAATAAATCGTATACAATCGTAAATAATCGGTTATTTCCGTATCACTCCGCTAAAAGGATCGAGGTGAACATTCGGTTATTTCCGTGATATGACATATTTCACGCGTGTGATAAAGCTTTATTGCCCGGCAACGAAATCCTGATTGATATGACTAGCTAGTTCTATGTTGTATCTTATATTCAAAAACAACATATTTGTAGAGAAGTATATGATAAACATAAATATTTATCTTCGATTACAAAGTACAACAACGTGCTCTATTCTGACGCGTTTACCATGAGTATGTTTGTAAAAGATGGTCAAAGGGAGACTATAAACATAACCCATTACTTATAAGGACCCGATGTTAATATATTGTGGCGTAAAGAACAACATACAATTGTCTTTTGTGAGTATATTTATTTCGACCCACATCGAAAACATAGCATAACGACGGGCTTATTGAGCCGGTCACATATTCGGTCACTCTGGAAATGTCGTCCCTGACTTTAATCAAATCGACTTGCCTGGAAAAAAACAAAAAAGGAGTAAACATGTTTACGTCGTCTATACAATATTAGCACGCCAGAAACGCCTCCTGCTTTAACAAAACAGAAATAGTAAAATATCTGATGAAGAAAACAAATCCTACAAAGCAAACAAAATAATTATCCACTGATATATATCACTCAATCGGATACCTATTATGTAAATACAAAACATGCCACACTGACTTCATGTACAATAACAGCTATTTGTATTTACTTGCTTTCTCCAATCAGTCGTTGTGGAGGTTTTCTGGATCGCTGACCCCTCTGCAATGGTGGTGTTTCAGCCGACTTGGGTTCCGTCTGATGAAGTCGTTGTGGTGATTTTCTGGGTCGTTGACCCCTCTGCAATGGTGGCGTCCTAGCCGTACGTCCTCAATAGCTAAGTTGGTACGGTAACCGGAGACCCTGGGTTCGAGTCCTGGTTGAGGGAAGATTTTTGGGGGCTCGTCCGGGATCCAGGACCGTGTCTGTTAGCTTGAAACAGTATGAAAATAAGTCTGAGAACCAGGTGTAACATTGAATTTTGACCCGCGTTGAATTCTGACCCAGGGGTCATTTCTCTACAGATTGTGATCAAAATTTAACTTTGAAAACTCACCAACCCCGCGTTAATTAACGTCCATACGTGAAATTATGACCCTCGTTGAATTCTGACCCGATAAGACCAATTCTCAACGTTGAAAACTGACCCTCAAGTCCTTTAAATCTGACATATATAGATGACTGACTATGCTTCACTTTCTCGTAATACAATCATGTAGATCATTAGTAAATTAATAGGAATCACTAGTAACCCACATGTGTTACATTAAATTTTACCGGCCTTGCAGTAATTGTTCCTATAGATCATAACGTAGGATAAATCATTCTGTGTCCGGGAAGTAAATACTAAATTCTGTGTGCGTTTGAAGGCGTAAATGCAGGTGCGGCGGGGCTGTTTTCGCCGCACATATTTTCGAGATCACCGCACCTAAATATATAATTGTATTCAAAAATTGTTTAAGGTGTTAGGATCATCCATGTGTTATATGAATTGAAAAGCCTATAACGTGTTTGGTGCTTAACATTTCGTTTTAGAACTTATTTTAAATAAAAATAGGCCAGGCAACAGGATGTTAACATCCACACAGTTGATGTCTATTTGTTCAAAAACCTTTATTCGGCGGCTTTATGGAAGCACATTGGCGACCTCTACAGACCAAAGTAAGCGTCATTTCTTTAGTCGTCCAACTATGTGTGTAAAATAATACCCCGATGACCCTGGAGACATATACATACTTATATATACTATAATTCTGTCTTAATTACCGCATAGCTTCTTTATTTAAGAATATTACCAATGCATGATCTTGGTAAAAAAATTACCAATGCATGATCTTGGTAAAAAAACGTCTGCGGTCAAGAAGTTCTAATAATCATTTTATGGAGGTATGTGGCCATTTTCGCAAGTAATGATTATGTCATTTTAAGGTATAATGTATATACATGTACTCGCGCGAAACCCAGACCCGTACCTTAAAGATTAAGGTCATCCTTACAGCTAAAATTTTCATTGGACGCCATATGAATATTCATCAGACGTTACGTTTGATTTTGACCAATGACTTTACGACATTTACACGTGAACACTGGCGCGACGCTGTTCCGTAATGGACATTGAACAGCTTTAATGAAAGCTAAACATTTGCGATTTATTCCTTTAATAACTGTTACCTTAACCTTCAGAGTTACCTGTTTACAAGGTCAAAACCTTGTCCAAAAATTCAGGATGACATTTTTCACGAACACGGATTTTCATAAACAGAGGAGCGTTACACCGTGTGTGCGGTGTTCTTGTTATAATAATTATGTTTTATGTCGATATTAACCTAACAAGTACAGTGTTCCGTTTGGACCATTACTTTTTTCACGGATAACCCTCTTTTCCATCCAATTTTGATTGCTCATTTCCATCCAAGTTATAGTACAAAAAGGAACGAGCTCGCCGAGCCCTAAGAGCTGCATTCGCGTGTTTGATTTTGGCTCTCGAAGGCGACGAGCCGATTCCGGCCGAGTTTTTGGGGAAACGCGGCATCATGTAAGTCTCTGTGAGCCCATTTCAACGACACCTCGGACGACCGCCTAGCCCTCGGGGTTCCCGTGAGACGCTATTTTGTACTTTAACTTGGATGGAAATGAGCAAAATGTCGGATGGAAAAGAGGATTATGCCTTGATGGACGATGGTACAATGATGAAACCTTGATTGAACGATGACTAAAGCACGGTGATACGATGGTGAAACTGCAATGATACGATGGTGAAAGCGCGATGTAATGTGATTTCACAATCGTACTATCATGATTTCACCATTTTTCCTTCTCTTCAAGGATTGTGTTTTCCTTCTGTTATTTTCTCTCCTCTGTATATAAGTAAAATTTCAATGAACAAGCATTTTTTCCACCCAGGAAATTGACTAACAGGACCGTCCGACTCAAAGACGGCAACATTCATATACATTCAGAAACACGACCGGGTACACACACCAATTAAATAATTTCGTTATGTAAACACATATATTTAAAATGTACGTGTGCATGCTTTGAGTTTATGTCAGACTGCCCAATTTATTTTAACAAACACATTTGCAACGGTTAATCGGGAAATGAAATCATAAAGGCGACAATATACGTTGCAGAGTTAATTTTCGGAATCAGAAAAAAGAAGACAAACTAATATAAGATTAACAGGCAGACTTATATTCTTTTAACTGTTCATTTAAAACTTAGCGGGCGACTCGAGTTTTAAAGAAAGCAAGATTTACACGACTGATGAGTAACAGACATGCTATTGTCAGTAACAAACATTATATAGTGTATTATGTGAAACACTGTACGCATGAATCCAAAAAGTGTGGGTCAGTTATCTTTATGTAAATATTATATGGGGCATATACAGGGTGGAGGATCACGTGGTTTCAAAATGGCGCAACACACGGAAAAACATCCCGCTTCGAAGTTTTTTTTATATTTTCTTTATTACTTCACGCATTTTGATGTAATATAGCGCAAAGTATGCGGTATTTTATGCACCTAATTCCATAACTTTGATTGAAGATGAATGTTCTATAGATTATTTTGTTTAATCCGCCCCCATTTCCGAAATGTAATATTTTGAGTCGGTTTCGTACACTGGAATGAAGAAGTTTTCATCTTAAAATGTACTCATTTGCATCAGTTCTAGTCTCGCAACTTTACTTTATAAACAAAAAAAGCATACCTACTACAATTTAAAAGTTGCATGTGCTACAGTGAAAATAATTATGAAATTTCGAAAATGATCTCGAACACTGGTGGCGTGAAAAGAAATCTCGTGCACTTGTACATTTGTAATTTTTTGTGCGTTCATAATACTTGATGGTTTATATATCTTTTATTTCAAACAGTAGGCATTCTGCCCATGAGTTCACAAATATCAATAAATACAGAATTGTGTTTTGTGGTTGACTGTCCTCCTTGAATGCTACTTTCCCTGTCCGATCTTTTTATATTTCTTTTTTGTATATGTGTAGTCTGTATGTCTCTACTACAAGTTGTGTGTAAAACATATGTTCTTTTAGTTGAAGATCACACTTTTTGGAACAAGGAAACTTCAGAGAGAATGTGTAACTTTACAGTGACATTCCATGTTTAAATTTGTGTATTATAAATCTTTGTGCAGCGGGGATATGGCTGTCTTCAGACTACACTCGTGTTCATTTGATTTTAATCATACTTGCATAGTATGTCGATATAAATGCAAGGTTGTTTCCTATTTTAATTCATCTATGTTGGTCAAAGGGTCTATGAATTACCTCCCATTGAATTGGCAAAATTAGCTGTCGACGTTTTTGACGCAATATTCATTTCTAATGACTCAAACTTTGACAGGTGACGACAGGTGATGTTTTTCGATACACTTTAACACCTGTGAAGATATGGTTCAGATATGATGAAGCGTTTCGGAGATTAATTTTCATTATAACCAATCATTCCTTTTGTTCCCTTCTTTATTCCTGTATATACCTTACCTTATCTTGTTTTAAACGCCTTACTTCCAGATACATCAAACAATGCATTGATGTATTATTACATGCAATGATGTATTATTATTAAGAAATGTTGACACATGTTCAGTCAATCCATGTCATGCGTGATTGCAAAGAAACCTTCCATTACATGGATGAACAAATCATAGTTCACCATGCTCTCAGTACCTTCGGTACTTTGATTTCTGAAGTAGTAGCAATTCTCTGGGTGCCGATCCTATATATAAGCGTCTACAACAATTGTTATCTTATATGTTATGCTATATGATAACATCAAGTAATATTATTTAAGTAAGATAATATGTACTGGGTATTCTTAACTGTATTTTATTATCCCAAACCTGAATTGCCAAATTTATTAAAACATAAATGAGCTGGACATATATAAGGCTTGCATGCATATTGCAACTCGACATACATGAACTTGATGCAAACTTGCTAGATAAGATTGACCGCTGTGAACCCAGCTTCATGGATATAATCTTCCTGACCTTTTAACAATTTAGTTGTTTATGTCTTAATGCAATAACCCTGCTTGAGCCCATACAGCCTGTTGATGCAGTGGATAGCACTTGCGTCTTGAAATCTAGAGGACCCTGGCTCAAGCCTCACCGGCGACAGTGAATTTCGTCGGTGTGTACTTGAGGACGACATTTGCCATATGCCTCATCCGTCTGATGGGGACGTAAACCGGGCACGCTCGTGTATCGCATTTTTTTCTCCGGGCAGGCTCGTGTATCGCATTTTTTTCTCCGATCACGTTAAAGAAACATATGACTCTTTTCGTTAGTAGAAGTAGGGCAGGTTCCTAGATTTCTATGTATCCTTCCCAACTCTCTCTCTGGGGTGGTTCTAAATAACCTTATATGTGTTGATGAACAGTTAAACAACATTCAGTTCTGTTTCTTTAAAAGTGCATACTGAAAAGTCTCACCCATAAAATAACGGGTAAAACTATGCATTTTCAAAAAATATTTTAGAAAAAGAACTCATACGAATTTAAGGCAATACAACTCTTTGTCATTGTTTGCATTGTTACCCCTTCATTAGCAATAAACCTCCTTATTAGATACCCGTCATTCAAGGTACACTTGCGTGCGCATGCTTACTAACAGTCCCAATCCTGGGTACTTGCTAACAGTCCCAATCCTGGGTACTTACTAACAGTCCCAGTCCTAGGTACTTACTAACAGTCCCAATTCTGGGTACTTACTAACAGTCCCAATCCTGGGTACTTACTAACAGTCCCAGTCCTAGTACTTACTAACAGTCCCAATCCTGGGTACTTACTAACAGTCCCAATCCTTGGTACTTACTAACAGTCCCAGTCCTAGTACTTACTAACAGTCCCAATCCTGGGTACTTACTAACAGTCCCAGTCCTAGTACTTACTAACAGTCCCAATCCTGGGTACTTACTAACAGTCCCAATCCTTGGTACTTACTAACAGTCCCAGTCCTAGTACTTACTAACAGTCCCAATCCTGGGTACTTACTAACAGTCCCAGTCCTAGTACTTACTAACAGTCCCAATCCTGGGTACTTACTAACAGTCCCAATCCTTGGTACTAATTAACAGTCCCAATCATGGGTACTTACTAACAGTCCCAGTCCTGGGTACTTACTAACAGTCCCAATCCTGGGTACTTACTAACAGTCCCAGTCCTGGGTACTTACTAACAGTCCCAATCCTGGGTACTTACTAACAGTCCCAGTCCTGTGTACTTACTAACAGTCCCAATCCTGGGTACTTACTAACAGTCCCAATCCTGGGTACTTACTAACAGTCCCAATCATGGGTACTTACTAACAGTCCCAATCCTGGGTACTTACTAACAGTCCCAATCATGGGTACTTACTAACAGTCCCAATCATCCTGGGTACTTACTAACAGTCCCAATCATGGGTACTTACTAACAGTCCCAATCCTGGGTACTTACTAACAGTCCCAATCATGGGTACTTACTAACAGTCCCAATCCTGGGTACTTACTAACAGTCCCAATCATGGGTACTTACTAACAGTCCCAATCCTGGGTACTTACTAACAGTCCCAATCATGGGTACTTACTAACAGTCCCAATCCTGGGAACTTACTAACAGTCCCAATTCTGGGTACTTACTAACAGTCCCAATCCTAGTTGATGCTTACTAACAGTCCCAATCCTAGGTTAGATGCTTACTAACAGTCCCAATCCTGGGTTAATTCCTTACTATAAATCAAGTATGAAGGAAATCACAGCCTATATTAAGATACACAGCTTAATTAGGTGCTCTTGTAAAAACTGCACCTATACTAACGAATAGTTGCCATAATAAGTGGTTAATTAGTACAGTGGTCTGGCTATTCCTTTAAACCTTTTCTTTGTCGATTCTATTTTGAATATTGACACAAAAATGGTTCATGCAAATGCAAAATTGTTTTACATTTCATATACACAATTCTTTATTGTGATTTATGTGGGTGGGGTTATTCAGGTGTTAAAATCCTTAAACTATACACATATTTGGTATTAAAAAGCTTTGAAATAGACATCTAATAAGATTTTGTGTTGCAATTAATATAATTACTTTTAATTCATGTCTTTATATATAATACATAATCCAAATGTTTAATCATAATAAATATTGAAATAGCGCATACACTTAAACAAAATAATAAATTACAAGTGTAAAACGCACCTGTTTAGATTCCTTTGGGCTGCAATATATGTCTCCATCAGAATATTTTTATAAAGTTGATGTTGCAGTTAGGTACTGTGAGGAAAGCTTATACTTCCAGTTCGGCGTGTATCACTGAACAAATATATGCAATGCCATATGCATACTACATATTTTCCTGAATCTAAACCAACACTCCCTACTTCATATAATAATATCATTTAGCATTACGTAGTCCGAGTATTAACTTTAATACCCCATCCAACCCCTTCTCCAAGAAGCGAAAACGGGGTTGGGTGGGGTATGAAATAAAACCTTAATTTCGGCTTAAAAAGATTGCATATTGTAAAAATTAAACATTTAATAAGTCATTTTAAACAAGTTATCGCATTTTATTCAGTAAAAAAATTGTTTAACATGTTTGATTGTCGAAATATCAGTTATAAAATCTCATCACTTATTGGAATTAAGGCGGGACCACGTAATGATCAGTAGAGAAAGGATGTAAATTAGTGATTCTTATAAGTATAATGTAAACAATATTAATTAAACTCAATGAATAAACAATGTATCAATAGTGGGTGGGGTAAATTGACTTAAAATTTGAAGCAAAATGGAGATTTTAAACAGAATTCAATGCTAAACAGAGCTTATTTGCTCTTTATATAACTTAAATGAACTGCAAACTTAATTGCATTATTTAAAAATACCTCAATAATTATTTACAAAAGCATGACATGCAAAAATGAACATCAAGCAATTGGATGAAAGCGCTACAATGATAGTCTATTGATGTTCGATTTTTTTTATATAAGCTACCTGTTGCATTTTGCTATCATGGAAAAATGTAATCTTCATACATTGTTCTTTTCAAAAAGTGATGGTAGAATTTGTCCCTTGAGTTGGTAACGATATCGAAAAATTTGGGTCCTGGCTCAAGGCCTAACTGTAGCACATGTAACTTTTAAACTGTGGTAGATATGACTTTGTTTATAAAGCAAAGTTGCGGGACTAGAACTGATGCAAATTAGTACATTTTAAGATGAAAATCATGACAATTTCTTCATTCCATTGTACGAGACCGACTCAAAGAAACTACACATCGGAAATGGGGCGGATTAAACAAAAAATCTATAGAACATCCACGAAATAAAGTGCAGAAATTTCCGCATAATTTGCGCTATATTACATCAAAATGTGTGAAGTAATAAAGAAAATATAAAGAAAATCTTACTTCGAAGCGTGATGTTTTCCATCTGTTGCGCCATTTTGAAACGATGCGATCCCCCACCCTGTTTTTTTAAACCAAAATATTTTCCTCTTTTTTTTCTTCTTTTTTTTTTTTTTTTATAGTTGCATATCTGTCCCAGAATGCAGTCATACTTAGTAACTACATTGTATATCGAAAGTACTACTGAATGTATATGTGCGGTGTGTTATGTGCGGTGTGTTGTTATGTGCGGTGTGTTATGTGCGCGGTGTGTTATGTGCAGTGTGTTATGTGCGGTGTGTTGTTATGTGCGGTGTGTTATGTGCGGTGTGTTGTTATGTGCGGTGTGTTATATGCGCGGTGTGTTATGTGCGGTGTGTTATGTGCGGTGTGTTATGTGCGCGGTGTGTTATGTGCGGTGTGTTATGTGCGCGGTGTGTTATTTGCGATGTGTTATGTGTGCGGTGTGTTATGTGCGGTGTGTTACGATCTGCACTCTGATTGGTTCCTATCATTATGAATACAAGCAAGGATATTACGCAAGCGTAAACAAGCAAACCGATAAGTAAATAAACATGACTGTTAGCCTGTGAATTGATATGATTGCAAGCAATTGTTTTTGTTGTACTTTGGCATAATTACTGAAATTACGAAAGTTATCAAGCTGTAATAAGTTTTGTTAAAAGCAATAACTACACAATGAATGCGTCAATATTGTTTATTTTTAAACCTGGCCACGGTTTTATTGATATAATCCTTCAAATGAAAATCGGTACAAATTAGAAATCATTTTTTAAAGTGACTGGACATGATGAAACTGCTTTTTTTTATTAAGTAAAAAGGGGCCTTAATTTTGTTAAAATAAAAGCAAAGATTTATGTAACGTAGCTATTTGATGTGGTCTTATAATGAATAACGCATGCGTGAAGTTTCAATGCATTATGTAAATTGCGAGAACCAAGCTTATATACAAACTTTAACCAAGTTTTTCTAAGTATCAAAGGGGCCATTATGTTGTTAAAATAAGGAACCTGGCTCTGTGGTGGTGTCTTATGATGCAGAATGAATGTGTGAGTTCCAATCCATTACCTATGGCGAATACCGCATTATAAATAAACCCGATTCAACACTAAACTTTCTCGCTATATATTCGTGGATTTATGGTTATTATTCCATTCCAATACTTGCGGTTTCATTCAGTTTCACTTACACTTTCATTTATCCTGGGCGTAAAGATCCCGGAAATATTACTACATGCTACACTTCAGTAGGCTGATCTACGAAAACGTCATTACAGCAAGTAAAACGGTAATCTTTGAACATTGCAAATCTGGTATTTAAGTGAGCAAATATAGCGCAGGAAATCATTTACTGTATATACATCGACAAGAGCACATCGTACCTATACACAGGTAACAGTTTTTACAGAAAAAAAAAGTTTGCCTCATTCGGGGATCGAACATACGACCTTCTGATTTCAAGTCAGGTGCTCTATCCACTGAACTATAACGCTACTTGAGAAAATGGTAGACCTAACTAACATGTATTATGAGGCAACATAACAACATATTTGAACACAACTCAAGATGGATCAATAAATATGTAGTCTATCTTGTCGCACGTGTAAATTAACATTGTCTGGTGTAATACTGTATGTTATCAGTATGAAACTAATACTTCGCCTCAAAACAACCAGATCTCGACTTGTTATTTCGCGATTGATGAGTTTGTGTGTGCGCGCTTGTTATTACGTATTGCCGTTTTAGTGTTAAAAATGCTACAATATACCAATAAATAGCCGTGATCTAGTGGTGCAGCGTACATCCTTCAAAACTTACACAGTGCAAGGCTGTGGTTCAAATCCCGTTCCGGGCAACTATTTTTTTTATCACGTATATTCTGAAGCTGTATATTTTTCGATTTTACCTGTACGGAGGCTAAATAAAAACGTGAAATTTTACGCATCGATTTCTGCTTATATACCGACTTTTGTGGTGTTCGTCGATTTGAAACTACTTCACACGTGACTCATTCATGTTCATGGGTTATTACCAGGTAAACTAGGGACTGTGTAGCTTCAAGAAAGTTTGATAGTGGATAAGGTACGTTTTTGTCAGCAGGGAACTTGACCTTTGACCTTAAAATCAAAAGGATCATCCTCTTTCCACTGGCAGTCCACCAATGAAGTTTCCTGAAATTTGCTTTGGGTGAGAAGGAAAAACTGTGGGAAAGACTTTTCATTTTCCGGTCATGGTAACTTTTACTGACTTCAAAATGAATAGGGATTATCATTTCACCAAAGACAGTCAAAGTATGACGTTTTATGAAATTAGCTTTAGAGAAAGTAAAGCAGAGTTTCATCGCGTCTCCGAGGCCTAACGGTTAACGACGCTGCGTTGTAAACCTTCGCCTCTCAACGCTGCGGGTTCGAATCCCACTGTGAGCTCGACTTGTAAGCGAGGAAGTGTCGATTCTTACGGACGGCGGGAGGTGTACAGTACTGGTTCTACCCAGGAAAAGTGAGTGGTCTGCCTCCATCATAAAAAATCGACCGTCATATATAACCTTACATGTGTTGAAAATGACGCAAAACACCATACAGACAGTTTCATCGCGGACACAAGTTTTCATGATCAGGTCACGGTGACACTGACCTTAGATTATTAATAGGGGTCATACTCTTACCAAAGGAAGTCAACCGATGACGTTTGAATGTATTTGCTTCAGGGAAAATTACGGTGCTAACAATGGTTTTCATGATCGGGTCAGTGACCTTGACCTTTGATCTGAAACTAAATAAGGGTCATTATCGCAACAAATGCAGTCAATCCATGTAATTTCATGCTACATGTATTTGTTTCAGTAAATAAGGAGTTACATTGTGGCCAAGGTATTGCATGATCATTTCAAGTTGACCTACTAACCTCAAAATCATTAAAAGGTGTAATCGTCTTATCACAGGCAGTTAACCGATGAAGTTTCAAAATATTTCCATCAGGAAAAGAGAAGTTACAGTGCGGACAATGCGTTTCATTATGTGGTCAGTGACCTTGACCTTTGACCCATTCAAAATCAAAAGGATCACCCTCTCGCCAAAGGTAATCCATCCTTTAAGTTCCTTAGGTCACGGGGCAAAGAATAGGGCCACTGCAGATCCCTTTGGAGGGGTAGGCAGAGGGGTAGAATCCCCCCAAATTCATGTTCATTTTATCATTTTTTGTTCATGTTCATTAAAGGTCTTCATCATGATCCCTGCATTGTTTCAGGTGCTATCTCGCTCGCATCAAAAGAGCAGTGGCAGAAAAACAATAACGTGGCTCCAGCGTAAATGGAGTTTCTACGATAGAATTTGCAGCAACTCTGCAGTTCAGGGTGAGAAGGTTCTAGGCTCATTTTCCATATTTTATCTCGATGTACATGGAAGATGAGCCTGGGATGTTCATGCCTGTTAGGCGCCATATAACCTTTTCATGTGTTGGTGCGCCTTAAAACCCCAATTCAATTCAATTCCTTTAAGTTTCATGAGATTTGCTTTAGGGAAAGTGGACTTACAGTTTACAACATATTACATTATCATGTTACGGTGACCATGACCTTTGACTTACTGACCTCAAATTCAAAAGGCATCATTCTCTCACCAAATGCATTCAATCCATGAAGTTTAATGAGATTTTGCTTCTGGGAAAGTGGACAGTGCATACAAGGTTTTTCATTATTGGGTCACGGCGCCCTTGACCTTCAAAATTCGATATGCATATACTAATGCCTCGAACAAAGTTTCCTCAAAATTCAGCAAGTAGCGCAGACTAGATTTGTGACGGACGAAAGGACGGACGGACGGACGGAAAGGCCAACTATAATCTGTCTCACCTACCACTTTGTGATGGAAGACATAATTATAAAGCCACTGTTTTAGTTCAGATGTATACTTTATTAAACAAAGAATTGAGAGAACATAAACTTCAGCATTGTCTCTGGTCAGTGGTGTACATGGAGTCTTCTTCCACATAATTTGCAGTCTGAAAGAAAATAAAGACATAGAATAAAAATTTAATATAAGTTGAGAAGAGGATTCGATTTGAATCTGGTGTTGCGAGGGGGAGAGGCATGTTTAGGGGAACGGGACATTTTTAAATTTAATTATTGTTGAACGCCTCATCAACACGAGCCGCCCCAGAGGGAGGGGAACGATACATAGGCATCCAGGAACCCTGCTCTACCCTTACTATAGATCAAATTCCTATGGTTCTTTAACGTGCTTGGAGGACAGACTCCGATACACAGGACAACCCGGTTTACGTTCCCATCAGACGGAAGAAGCTAGGCTGTCTTGCCGCAGGCCACATCGAAGTTACCCAGTGGCGCCAGTAAGACTTGAATCCGCGTAGACTGGATTTAAAGCCAAGTATGCTTTCCACTGGACAACAACGTCCCTTGATTCAAACTGAGTAAATGGCAACATCAAATAAAGGGTCAATACATATCATATTTTGTATCATTGACAATGAAATGATTACTGACTTAAAGTGACACACAACAATTGTATGTGTTTTCACCCATCAGTAAAGCAAGAATCTATTATAAGGAAAGTTAAATTTGATAGAGGCTGCAATGTTTTATAAGGCATTTATTTACTAAAAGGGAAATAAAGAACATCTCTTGCCAAAAATCTAAAATTGTTAAATTGTGCACATTTTGTTCTTATTTTACTTCAATGTCTAGTAAGGTCATTGTTTTCTCTTATATATGAATACATAAAGTTCGCGAAAGTTGACGAAACAGAAAATCAAGGACCATAACTCCGGCGTAAATGGTCCAATCTGGCTCGTTTTCAAACTTGTCCGAGCTTTCATTGATATTAACAATAGGTAATTTTAAACAGGTTATCGCATTTATTCAGTAAAAATGTTTTTAAACATGTTTTATTGTCGAAATATTCGTTATAAAATCCTGCTAATATAAGCTTTCCTATCACTTAATGGAATTAAGGCGGGACCACGTAATATGTATTTGTTAAATGTGTGTATATACATAGGGTCCCATCAGGACGTTTACTGTTAAATCGTTCTTGTGTATATGCCGTTTGAACAATTCCATGAAGGACAATTTAAGTTGTCTATGTAAGATTTATAGAACCATCCAATGGAACGGGGCCTTATATGAGCTGTCACCCAAGACGGAACATGATTTATTGTCACGCTTTACAAGGTCGTCAATAAGGCCAGGTAATCTGCCTGGGCAGTAGATTGTATTTATTTTTGATTCACAGACTGGCATTTTCCTAACTTACGGGAACAATGAGCATAAACATGGTTCCCGGTTCCTAGTTCTCGATTCGAAGCCGATGACAAATTGAATAATATCACCTTGATTTTCATATTGCACATATCCCAGCTTCATGGAAAACGACAAGGGAAGTTATAAAAGAGGCAAAATGAAAAAAGTAGGATGTTTTAGTTATGTCTCCGAAGTATCAGTTGATATGATACTTTACGATTTCCACATAATTTCAGCAGGCTTGAAAATGTACATAAACCAATTTTTTATTCGCGCCGAATCGGGAACCGGAAACTGGTCCCTAAAATTAGTAGAAGACCCATGACATGCTTGTATACCAATTTGACTGCGTCCCGGTATTCTTACCAAAATACAGTTGTTTTATGAACAGTAAAATGACGTTGATATACAGTCCAGCACCCATAGCAGCTTTCTGAGTCCGGGATAAATATATAAATGCCAAATAAATAATAAATGCCACGATCTGCAATCTGATTGGTTCCAATAATTTGGCATGTGAGTTATCTCTGATGATATTATGAAACTCAACATCGTTCTATGGCTACATGTCCCTTTAAAGTAAACTTTATTTTATCCACATCATCTTAAAAACAATAGGCATGTGGACGCTCTACTGGCTAAAGATAAATATGTATAAGGGGCCATACCTCTTTCAAAAATCATTCAACCGGAACATGGCGATGATATATGCAACTAGACTTGGTACTGATCATCCCTGCCAAGTTTCGCATGTATATCTACAGCTTATAACTTTGCCAACATTTACAGTTTTGGAAAGTAGTTATCTTCAGCTAAATAAATAGATAAGTTATTACAGATCAAAGCTGTATTAAATCATTTCGACAGGGGGCCATGTGTTTTCTGCGATCAAAATAGGTCGAATGTGTGATTCTGACGGATGTATGTGTTGCATTCATTTAATCTCTTATTTCGCGTCCTAATTTAAGTATATTTAAATATATTAACCGTTTCAGAAAATACATGATTGACGCTTTCTAACGATATATAAGTTTTCTATATATGTTAAGTTGTATGGGCGAAGCCCTCTTGCAGTAACGCGAGTATCAAAACTTACTTGTTTTCAAAACAGATTTTTGTTTTTCGTCAACTTTCGCGCAGCCATTTTCAATTATTAGGCCAGACAGCAAACGTCAAGGTTTACCACCACTAATTACACGTAAACCTCAAAGGTGTAGTCGAATGTAGTTCCTATAATAAAAAGTAATCCCTCCTTTTTTGATGGAAATGGGCATTATAAGTAGGGGAAAACTGCCCATTTCTAATCGATTTTGTGGTTATATGTATAAAAAGCGTATTGATAGGTTTTACTGGATCACTGATGAATATTTGTAAATTTCAACTCTATGCTTACACTTTGTGAGTAACCATCAATGAAAACAGCTGTACCCGTGACCTGTTTAGTAAACAAACAATAACTTTCTTACATGTCTTGTGACCTCACCTTTTCTGGTGATTTTTGAAGAGGAAAATTAGTTTTCTACATGAACATTACATAGCTGCATTATCCATACTTGAGTTGAAGTTGCAGCAAATCATTAACATAGGTGACACTTTAACATTGGTGTCTATGGGGAAAATAATTAGTGGTTTCATACCTCAAATGAAGTACGAATTAAGGCAAGAAAGTAGAAGACCAGTCAATTTCGTACGTCCATTTTCTTCTCTTTTTTTTTTGTTTTCGGTCTTTATTTTGAGTTATAAGCGTAAGTGATACGTTTAATTACAAAAATATAACATTATATGAACGAAATAAAATACAATGTGATCGCATGGGGGTTCACGTCGTCATAACGCATAAAGTGATGACGTCAAACATTGGGTGATACTATTCCCCGGTTGATTCCCAGGTTACAGGGTTATTTACCCGGTTAAACCCCGGTTGAAAACGGATGGCAAATGTGATGAGTGTGTGGATGTTTCTGATGGTTTAATGATCTATATTCCTTATATATGTATTCAATTTTTTTCATAATAACTAAGCAAACAATGTTGGGATTTTTTTATATATTTTTTTAATTAGCTCTTGAATATTGGTTTCATGTTTAAGCACGTGATGCCTATTTTGTCATCTGTGGCATACAAAACAAACAGTTTGGCCTAATGAGAATTTAAACGTGACATAAATATAAGTTTAACGTAAAAAGTAAAGATTGTTAAAAATGAAAATGTTTTACAATATAATGTATGAAATATCCCCTCATTCCCCTCCACCCCCCTACCCCACCCCACCACCAACCCAATCCAGGATTTGGCTACAAAAAAAGGACACATTGAATTTCCAATTATCTGAGGTGGCCCGACATGCTATGGATGTTCTGATGTATAACCCGCCCCACTTCCAAACACCCCAACCACCACCAAACACACCCTGCATCTTTTTGAAACCTAGCTATGCTGATATGCATTTTGAGAAATAAATATTTTACAGCCAAAATGCGTTTTTGATGAGCTTGTCCCCCATGTAAACTCCTTGTTGTAGGGACAACAGAAAATTAAGAACTGTCAAATAACTTTAATTAACCTCAAAAGTTTGCTATAAAACTTTCAGGATGTCTTAACTTACATTTATCCAACACATTAAAACCATTCTAGATATAAATTCTAAAAACATGTATTTTTCTAATTGTTGATGCAGCATAATTTTGCAGTGAAAAGCCCTATCAAAAACAATTTTGTTTTTATTTATTTCTCAACCAGTTTTGAAAAGTAAGGTATTTTTTAATTTACCACTGTAAAATGTCTGTTTCACTGATATACGACTTATTTAGTTTTAAGTTGAATTTTGTCTGAAAAGTCCGAAAAACCTTTGGCTGGAACAAGCGTCCCAAATAATAGGTCACAGTACAATGTAGGTCACAAGTATAATGTAGTAGGTCACAGTATAATTTAGGTCACAGTATAATGTGCTGCACCTGGAGGGCAAATAAACCATAAATTACATACGCACATATGCAGTCACTTTTGTGTAAACCAAGAACGTCCTGTTTTTGGTTGCAAATTATCATAAGTGAATTTATGAAATCAATAAGTGAATTCGTAAGAAGCGTATTTATAAGAAGTGAATTTATAAGCAGTGGATTTATAAGCAGTGGATTTATACGAAGTATATTTACAAGAGGTGACACTGTAATAAATCAGTTTATAAGAAGTGCATTTATAAGAAGCGTGTTTTTGGCGTTTGATGGACATAGTGTGACATAACTTCATTTGAACAAAGCATGGTCTTAGGGAACCATCCATAGGTTGTACTCAAGGGCAATGACTTCGTAACACATGCATAGGCCCGCATTGTCAAACTCGTCCTACATATTATTAAAATCAAACCTTCAAATCAAATTGGTTAAAATTGGCAATAACTAAAGTTATCAAACAAGCTGCTATTTCCTATTTTTCAATAATCCAGGGCAGTACATCCATAACACCGATTGTATAGGGCAGTACATCCATAACACCGATTGTCCAGGGCAGTACATCCATAACACCGATTGTCCAGGGCAGTACATCCATAACACCAATTGTCCAGGGCAGTACATCCATAACACCGATTGTCCTCAAAACACCAGGGCAGTACATCCATAACACCGACTGTCCTCAAAACACCAGGGCAGTACATCCATAACACCGATTGTCCTCAGTAATCCAGGGCAGTACATCCATAACACCGATTGTCCTTAAAACACCAGGGCAGTACATCCATAACACCGATTGTCCTCAAAACACCAGGGCAGTACATCCATAACACCGATTGTCCTCAAAACGCCAGGGCAGTACATCCATAACACCAATTGTCCTCAGTAATCCAGGGCAGTACATCCATAACACAGATTGTCCTCAATACAAGTATCACATCTTATTGAAACAAACCTTCGAATCGAACTAAGTAAACATCCAACACGGCGTACTAACGTTATGGCGTGCACAAGTTTAACCTTCCACATTTCATATATAATATAAATGGCAATTACTCTGGCAATTACACTTGTGTTTTTTGCTTGAACCTGTCCGAGATCTTACTGCAATAAATCTGGTGAAAATCCGAACCAGTTTAAGTTTTATCGTCCATAAGAATGAACAAACGGACGGACGGTCGATGACGGACGATGAAAAAAGTGCGCAATCAAAATGACCTTTGGCCAGCTGAAAAAAACGAAAGGGCAATGACCTTGAACGCTCTACTGAAAGGATTTTTCTTAATGAAACTAAATTAGGTTTTATATTTATATATTAAGATCCAATTTGGCACCCATTTGGCAAAAGCAGTCGATCCAAACCGAATATTGAAAGTTCCGTCTTAATTAATCTAGATTTGTTTTTATTAATATTTAATAATACATAAATGTTTACGTACTATTTAAAAGAAAATGTAGAAACAGTTATGAAAGTTTGTGAATTCTACATATCAAGATATAATGAAAGACAACTAATGTTAAATAAGATGTTAACGATCATATAACTGTAGAATGTCCTTCATTAGATTTTGATTTGAAGAATTTACAATCTTTCTATCACTTACGTTTTTTGGAGAACTAGTCGCCACAAACTTGTATTTTAAAAATCTTTTTTTCTTCTATTTTTAGCAGTGGCGACCGTATTGAATTTTTAGGTCTAACTGAATTTTACATACGACCAACTAGACATCAAGGACAACATTCCTGTAACGTTTCGTGGACATCCATCAAGTCCGTAGTCATTGTATAATAGTCGAAAGGTATGTACATTGAAAATCAGCCTCTTCCTTTATATAATTTGGTTATTTCGGGAACTCAATGTAACAGACTTGCACCTAAATGCTCGATGCTTAAAACCATATCCATTTCATGCCCATCCTAAATGTTCAACCGTTCAAAGTGAATATAATTCCGTTTTCAAAATTTGTAGCGGTGAACGATCCGGATTTTTTACCATAAGTTCGTTTATAGGTCGATTTGTGTCCAGTTTGGGGTAAACTAGTTGGTATATATCCATTAGAATGCAAGTAACCACATCATGCCCCCATCAAAATACACTTCTTTGAAATATTTGAGTTTGAAAACAATGCGTGGTTAACCGTGTAGACAACGGTGTTTTTATTGTGGAAACTGTGTAGACCAGACAAGCTCGGAGAAAAAGTCAACAGAGTAGCCAGTGAAAATGTTAACGGTGTAGAAATGTTAACGGTGTAGACAATACTATTTACAAACGTAACACTACCTCACTACACTGTATTACTGGAATTATTTTAAATACAATTGCCTATTTATTTCAAACAACAAATAAACGTACGAGTGTGATAAACGTTAATATTCAGTGAATGATTTTAGAGGAAGAAAAAGTAATTAGTTAGATTATCCCATGTCTATGATATTTCTATTCGATCATAACTCACATTTAAATCTGATAAACGGAAATGGTTTTGGCTGGCCTAAAACTTTACAATTAGCCTAACGTCTACTTTCACATATAAATGAAACATTTTTACAATATATATTGTAGTTGATCTGCTGACAATGGGGGAAAGCACTGATGCTCTTATTGAAAGCTCAACAGTTACGGTATAGAGCAATGCGTTAATCACGTTGCAACCACTCGGAACAGATCTTAAAAACTTAAAAATAAGATCTAGAGTTTTTTACGAAAAGACAGGTAAATCAGTACTACGATCGAAAAACTTCGGTTTCATTCCCAGCCAGAGACTGTTACCTGGACAGTTTGTGAAAATCAGTGAAACAGACTGTTCAGATACAAAATTTAGTATACACTACGCATGTACGGCATTTTCCGAATTGATTTCATATTCTTCACATGTTTCTGTTTGTACTTCTGTCTTTCAGTTATACATGTAGAACTGTTTATGGGGAGTTGAAAGTGTTGGTCTTTTGTGAAATAGGTTTTGCAGATTGCCATCGCCATATACCTCATGCCAGGCTAAATCTGCAAAGAATCCTCCAAAACATGATTTCCTCTTGAAATGGACACTCACCTAACTCTACAATACTTGATCATTCAGCCTCTGGTCGTACATTTTGTATCTTAACACTCCAGTCTGTTTCACCGATATTATGTACTGTCCAAGTTATGGTCTAACGGCCATGGATGGGGAAAAATTCAAGTCGTGACCCAAACAATCCGGCAAATATTCACTTATATCCTGTGTTAATATGATATTTCAGGTGACAAAAAAGAACGGTTGTATGGTTGCTTCACATGCCATTGGGATATTATCAATGGTTATTCGAAGAACGTATATAGTGCACAATTATGGATTACCCTATAAGTAGGGTTTACCCTGTATAACTCAATTAAAGTTGCATATACGAAAAACAACTGCTTCATTTCTATTTCAAAATATGTTTGACAATATCTAGTATAAAACTTAGATCAACTTTAGTTGTTTTTGCGATTTAAGCATCAAAACCGTTCAATTCGAGGGTTAATTTACCACCCCCTCCCCCACACACACCTACTTATTAAGTGTGTCTCATTTGTTGGATTTACGTGTGGTCTTTGGGCGGTACCTTATAAATTATTTATGGTAGAACAAGCAAGGTTTTACGCAAGCTTAAATAGCTGCCGAGAGAAAATAGCATTATTTCTGGGTAGGAACTGGGAACAAAGTTTAACATAATAACAGGCCAAGTCACGGGTGTTAAAACAATATTAGAAAAAATTGTTGTCACGGAGACGTACCATGACCGTTTTTTTTTACCAGACACTTTCTTCCCAGTTTGTGCTACGAAACATTTTTAATCAAGGTGGTCGACTCCTTGACATGCCTTACAAATTGATGCAATATTCACCTTTGTAGCACGACGTGCTAAAGTACACATCAGCACAGAAATACAATTACTCACATGTATGGGATGCGTTTGCGTTAGCGTGCATTACAACACAGATAAACTGTTCATTGCTACCATGAGTAATTATAAGATTGCGTTATCAAAGTGAAAAAACTCAAAGAAACTATTCATTACTACCTTACCATGTGCAATTACTAAAACAATATATACTAAAGAATAATTCCGGCAGCGAATAAAAGCAAAAAGATGCGACACACGCATCATTTGCAATAATTGCACTTATGGGTGAGGAAATTATAAACTGAACAGAAACAAAATGCACCCACAGTTAATGCTGACATTTCCATAGACCAGTTTTTGAGTGAGTATAACAAATTAAACAGAGTTTTAATGAAACAGGTTTTGATGTTTGTAAACACACATAATTCAGAATAAAATATTCCATTAAACAGTTCCCAAGTTCAAAGTAATAATCTGTTATGGATAACATAAACATTTCAAAGGGAAGTAATTTGATAATTGTGGATAATCAAAAGCTACTGTCTACAACAGTTGCATTATGTCTTTGGTGATTTTTTGGTTAAGGTACCTGCACAAAATATTGTCTCATACAAATTTAGGAATGTTTCATAGAGATATTATTATTTAGGCGGAATAAAAGCATTTTTAAGACGAAGAGAGATAACTTCTTTGTTTACTAAATGTTTCAACTAATTCAACTATAAACATATCATTAATTATTTCCTGTTTTGTCCAAGAAATTAGGGAAAGAAAAGTGGGCACCTTTTATTTTTACGCAGTATGTGTTTGTTCTGCGTGGTTTTATTTAGACGAAAATAAAAATGAAAAGTGAATTCCGATCTTTGGGGGTCGCTGAGCCCGATATTTATATACAGATATCAATGGTAAATTCTCAAATACTTCGTTTCTTACTTTAATTTTGAATTGGTGGATCCACTACTTCAGCCTTTCAAGGCTATGAGCATTGTTTAATTACCCTCATGATAGGTTGTCTACTTTTTAAGTTAGTTGTATATTGTTTGTTTTTTTGAGATACGCTGACTTCATAACCTCGGCTTCCAACTAAGTTCCATTTTGTTTGTTTTGCCCATTGTTTACTCGTTTAGGGCAAACCATTTCGTTTGAAAATGGAACCATACACTGCTGACCATTGAATTCTATGAACATAGGTCACATTGAAGGTTCCATGTTCACTGGCATATGCATACCATCTTCGGGATGGCTTAAATTTTCGTAGTAATATAACAGCTTAACCCGGGTCTAGAGGGCATGCTAGTACATACTTAAAATAATGGCTGCGAATACCATAACGACATTCGATACAACCATACAGCCGCTGTTTTGTGAAACCTGAAACTGTCTATTATTTGATGGTATATGCGAATACTTGTGGGTCACGAACGCAAAAAGGTGTCGGTCAATATGGATTTGGCCGTTAGACCATAACAGTTTCTGACCATGGATGAAACCGAAGTGTTTCTACCGCAGCCCTGATTTACTTGTCTTTTCATCACAAACTCTGGTTCTTATATTTGAGAGCTGGTCCGAGTGGAGCTTTGCTACGTGATAAACGCACTGCTCTATACTGTCACGGTTGATCTTGCAGTAATACCAACAGTGCTTTTCCTCCATTGTCTATGAACTATATATTGTAAAAAAAACAATCATTTATATGTGAAAGCCGACTACGTTAATTGTAAAGTTTTAGGCCAGCAAAGACCGTTACCCTTTATCATGTTAAAATGTCAGTTTTGATCGAAAAGGAAAGTTCGTAGACTTGGGATAATCTAACTAATAGCTTTGTGTTCCTTTAACATCATTCACTGATAGTTAACTGTTATCACTCATTATTTGTTGCATGAAATAATTAGGCAATGGTATTTAAAATAATTCCCAGTAATACAGTGATAACATTGTAAATATTGTTGTCTACACCGTCAACCTTTTCACTGTCTACACGGTTTACTTTTTTTCTCCAAATCTTGCTTGGTCTACACACAAATATCTCCAACAACGGAATTTCGATGGGGGGCATGCTGCGGTTATTTACATTCTAATGGATCAACTATCATAAATCGACCTATAAACGAACTTAAGGCCAATTATCTAGATCTTCTGTCTGTAAAGTGGCGTCTAATGTTGAAAACTGAATTCTATCCACTTTGAATGCCGATTACGGGCATTTAACGTTCAGTATGGGTATGAAACGGGTATGGTTTTAAGCATCGAACCCCAAAATAACCAAAGTATATAAAGGAAGAGGTTGATTTTCAATGGACATACCTCTCGCATACTTTGCTGGCCGCCATCTTGTTCTGTCTACACGATTTCCAAGAAAGTCTTTCGAATATTAGACAGTGGTAGTTTTAGAGGAGTAGTCGCGACATTTTTTTACAGACAGATGGACGGACGACGGACCCGCACGGTATACATTTTGTTGATCTTTGACCAGTATCTCTAACGCTAAGATAGATAGATAGATTCTTTATTTTTCTCCAAGATGTAGGAGAGCATATACATATAATTATAGCATACAATGCAAATTCAAAAGTTAACATAGACGAAAGTCAACATATATGTACTTATATAGAACAAACATATATACATCATGCAATACATGTAGTGTAACTGAATATTTTTCTATCAGGCTCAATTAGTTATAAGTACAGAGTTTTAATAATACTATTTAAACAAACGATATATATTGATATGTATTACCATATGCATGACTCTTGTCGAAACGAAACATAAGATGACAAACTGGTACAATATACTCAGTTTAAAGTAGTATAACATATTACATAACTGATTATGCATCAATCGTATAAACAATAATATTGAGATTTAAAACAAAGTGTGGAGCACTATTGAAAGTTGTGAACATTACATTTTCTATTGTTTAGTACTTAAAATCTCAATTATTTATATATCCATATTTATCTATAGAAAAAAACATAAATTACAGTCCCAACATGCAACACGACATCCTAACAACGTCAGCTGCCTGTTGGCTTTAACAAAAAGCTAAACCATAATTGCATGACCCTTGTCGAAACGAAACACAAGGTAACAACTATCATATGGTAAAAAAGGTACCATTATACCTTGTAAAGACGATATTACAAGAGGTTTGAAAACATTTTGTGAATTAGATGAAATTTTTTTAAGAGTAACTGTTCATTGTTTTCAGTAAAGTAGTTTCTGAAGCCAACAAGTAAGTCACAAATTTGGTCATAGCTGCCTTTAGAAATAAATTTAGAAAATACACCAATTCCTGCATTTTCTAAAATAGCTGACCATAACTTATTTCTGTAATCGTTATTTTTAGGACAGAAATTTATAATGTGTGCTACTTTATTGTCTACCAAAGAATTGCATTTGGGACATTGCTCAGGTCGACTGAAAGAAAAAAGTTTACACAACACAGATATCACTGTATGACACTGTTGCCTTATTTCAGGTTTTTTTCTACATAATTGCCATAGTCGACAAGGCTCATTTTTATTAAAGATATTAACAACGTGTTCTTCTTTCGTAAGTAAACACAGTCTTGCAGACATCTGCATTGACTGGTATTCATATATTTTAGCTTTCAAAATTGTTTTCCACACGAACTTTGATGGAAAGCTTGAGCTGCTAACAAATATATGCAAGTAATTAGATAACTCATATTTGACCAGTAACCTGTATATATCAGGAATAAAACCATGCGTTTGCTTGTCATTATTCAAATATCTCAATAATCTGTTTACAAAAAATTGTTTCGCTATATACTTACAAGGTAATCTGCATAACTGAGCGACGAATTATAGTTTTTTATAATCAATTTCAGATTCAGTTGACGTAAGACCAAGTGCGCTTAACGCAATGTCTGTCCGAGTATACGGGGCAACTTTTGTATAAATTTAATGCAAAACCGATGCCCACATTCCAACAGATTTAAGTCAAAAATTGATAAAGTGTTCCACAGCTCACACCCGAACAGTGATTTTGGGCAGAACAACAGACTTATAAATTGTTAGTGACGTTGAAGGGTTAAGGCCGTTTGGATGGAGCCCACTATTAATCAGGCTTAAGAAAGTACCTCTTAATTTCGTATTCGAATCCTTTACATTTTGTTGGATGCTCAAATACTTGTCACAAATAATACCTAGATGAGTATACTGTTCTACTTCATCAATGGTTTGATCACCAAGCAGCCAGCGTCTATCAGCTCTTTTAAAATCAGAATTTAATTCATTGAAGACTATAACGGCGCATTTTCGAATCGCCATTTCATGGCGTTTCTGTTACATATACTAAGCATGTTATCAAGACCGCATTTAGAAAATGAAACTAACACCATGTCGTCAGCTACTGTAGGTGAACCAGCGTTTAGGTTTAAAATACATCGCCCATAACCGCTTTGTTCCAGCTCTTTGATTAGACAATCTATAAACAGTAAATACAACAAGGGTGAGCTTTTACCACCTTGCCTGGTACCCTGCAAGACATTAAACCATTTAGAGATACAACTTTGATTCCGTACGCAACTCTTCATGTTGTGGTATATATCAACAAAAGATAGAAATGTTTTAGTATCTATGTTCATTTCATGAAGCTTATAAAAAAGAGCGTCATGCCATAAAATATCAAAAGCTTGTCTAGAATCTAAGAAACAGGCAAACACTTTGATATTATTTTCTTTACCATATAGAATACATTCTCTCAAAGAGAACGCTGTCATTGTACTTCCCAGTTGCTCTTGAACCTCCCCCCTCCCCCCCGCCCTGTTGACAGCTTATTTTTGACAAGATTTTTGACTTCGAACGACTTAGTAAAATCACTTCGTATATGTTTAGTATAGTTGGGGATAAGGTTATTGCCCTATAATTATTCAGATCATCTTTACGCTTTCTCCCACCTTTATGAAGCGTTATTATGATGCCATTGTTCATGGACAATGGTGTACTAGTATATGACAATTTTAGCATGGCTGTATAAAAGTTTGATAGTACATCGACTATAAGGTTGCCACCATCTATAAAGTGCTCATAATATACATTATCAATACCACACGCTTTACCACGTTTACATGAAAGTATTGCTGTCTTAACATCCGCAAAAGGAACCTCTACATCATTTACTTGTGTACATGAAGTCGTGTGGTTTTTATATCGGATAAAATCGTATTTACTTTAGTATCTATATATTTTTTCCATTCGATATCATATTTTGGATTTTCATTTGGCGTATATAACACTTCAAAATATTTCTGCCATTGCTCTGTAATGCCCTGTTGATCCATATAAATAACACCGCTAAATTTCAGTTCAGCGCCCGCTTTACTGTTTGATTGTTTTCGTCGCGTTTTTACTAATCTCCAGAATTGTTCGTTGTCTATTTCCGCGGATTTATTGACTTCTTCGTCTAATTTGTTTAATATTGTTGAGAATAGAATCTATGCAGCTTCCTTAAGTGTCGCTTTGCTTTTTTATAATACACATAACTAAATTCCGTTTCCGGTTAATCAGTCGTAAAAAAATTTAGGGCATAAAATCTAATGGAAATTAAATGAAAATAATGGTGTAAAATAGTATATTGTTGAAAAATAACATCTATATTCGCGAGTGAGTGTTTGTTGAAGGTAACTGTGAACATTTCGGTAAAGAAAAATTAATGATGGCTTCAAATGTATTGGATTTAAAAAATTCTACCGATGACAACAATGGAGGCAGCCATCTTGATAAAAATAAAGATTTGGATTTGGACTCGGAAGGAGAGAAGAATGATGTGAGGAAGAGTAACAGAATGCCAAGAATAGGTAGTGTGAAAAGCTTCCCTGCGGAAATTATGCAGGATAAGGGTTTAATCAAGGCAAAAACGATAATGAAAGAAGATTGGCTATGTGAAGGTTGCGAAAAAAGATTTGGCGAAATAGGGGATATGTTACTTACCTGCGAGTACTGTGGAAATCACAGATGTATATCGTGTCTATAAATCTATTAGCGACGTACCGACCTACCTTGGTTTTGTACTTGTTGCATAATAAAATCCACGGAAAGCATTTAAAACACGAAAACAATAGAAGACGGATGTAAAGAATTTTTAACGGATTTCCAAAAGACCGTAGAGAGTAGATTTGATAGTATAGAAGGAACTATGGAGAATGTGAAAAGTTCACTACTAATAATGAAGGAGGAATTGGTAGAAGTAAAGAACTCTGCACAAACAGGGAACAATGAATTGTCAGTCGGGGCAACATACAGTGAAGCTCTGGGTAAGTCCATTCCTACTCTCACCGAAAATATAGTGAAGCAAGCCACATCCGAGTTGCAACATGGATTAGACAGGAAGAATAACAGTATTTTATAATGTAAATGAACCTGAAGGGAATATAAAGGCAGATTACTTGAGAAAGGACAGAGAATTTATAGATAATTTGTGCACGGAGCTGGGCACCAGTATAGAGTATGAGGAAGTCAAGCAGTTGAAACGTATTGGAAATAAATTAATAGTAACATTTACTGAAGAGGCTAAGGCTAAAATAATGAAAAATGCATATAAGCTGAGTGGGTCAGAGCAATATAGGAAGGTTGGTATTAAACATGACATGTCTAAGGAAGAGCGCCTAAGAGAACCTGAGTTGAAGATGGAGGCAAAAGAAAAGCAAGAGAATGATAATTCGGGTAATTTTCTATATCTGGTCAAGGGGAAAATCAGAAAAATGCAAGATGGAAGAAATATACTGGTAGCAGACGTGGAAAGGGAAGGCGAGCTGGAGGCGGGTTAGATAGGTATGTACAGAAAACTAGAGATGTACATAGTAATGTAAATACGTTGGACAAGTTAACTGTTTTGTTTTCAAATGTTGACACTTTTAACATTGATAAAATACATGAAATGAAAGCAAGGTTGGATATTTTACATTGTAAGCCGCACATTATAGCATTATTTGAAGTAAAGCCTAAAAACTTTAAGTTTGAAAGAGAATTGCCAGAATATATAATTGAAGGATATGAAATTATCCAAATGAACTTGGCAAAGAATGACAAGGGAAGAGGTATGTTACTTTATGTAAAAGACTCGATGAAATATACGCAAGTTGAACTGGGTATAACCTTTCAGGAATATATATGTGTTGAAATAGATTTAAATAAAGGTGAAAAATTAATATTCACATCTATATATAGAAGTCCAACTTCAACTGATGATAATAACCTACAGTTAAATAATTTTTTAAGAGAAATATCTAGTATGAAGTCTACTCATAAACTGGTAATAGGGGATTTTAACTATCCAGGTGTGGACTGGATTAATTATAATACTATAGCAGGACCTGGAGATGTAGAATTTGAGTTTGTGGAAACATTACGAGATTGTTATTTCTTTCAACACGTGTTGGAATGCACCAGGGGCCGTGGCAGTGATAGACCATCTTTAATAGACTTAATATTAAGTAATGAAGAGGGAATGGTCTCAGAGATTAATGTTGAAGTTCCATTAGGCAAGAGTGATCATGCTGTTAGAGATTTCACATTCAATGTACACTTGGATTGCCAAATGAATGATAAACTGGTATTCCAGTATAACAAAGCAAATTATGAAAAAATGAAAAATATACTAAGGTTAGACTGGAAAATGCTACTAGAAAGGGAAACGGTGGATGACCAGTGGAAAATATTTGAAGAGAAAATCCATAGAGCGGTAGATGAATGTGTGCCAACTAAACGTATAAAAATGAATGGCGGAAATAAGTTTAAACAAGAAAATAAAACTTTAAGAAAAATAAATAAGCAGAAGCAGAGACTATGGAATCGTTATATGAAGGAAGGAGACCAAGAGGCCAAGCTAGAGTACAATAGAGTGAGAAATCAAGTAAGAGTTATAACAAGGAAGATGGTTAAGAAGCATGAAAAAAATATAGCAGATTCAGTTAAAACAAATCCAAAGAGTTTCTGCAACTATGTAAAGAAAAAAACTAAGACAAAAACCTCTATAACAGACTTGTATAAAGACAGTAGTAATACGGTTTTAACTAAAACACATAGTGAAAAAGCAAATGTTTTGGCAGACTATTTCACTTCAGTTTTAACAACTGATAATGATAATGTACATCCAGATGTGAAGACACAGCCGAATGTTGATTTTCTGTATGAAATGAAAATAACGGAAGATATTGTAAAAAAGAAATTGGATAGATTAAAAATAACAAAATCAGCAGGACAAGACAAATTGCATCCGCGTATATTAAAGGAACTAGCTGAAGTAATTTGTTTGCCACTGTCAATTATCTATAATAAATCATTTATGATTGGTAATATTCCAGAAAAATGGAGATGGGCAAATATAACAGCTTTATTTAAAAAGGGAGACAATAATATGCAGGTATTTACCGTCCGGTTAGCCTAACGTGTATTCTATGTAAAGTAATGGAAAGTATTGTACGTGATAACCTAGTAGAACATATGCATAAGCATAAACTTTTTAGTAATAAGCAATATGGCTTTATATCAGGTAGATCTACAGTTCTTCAATTATTGACAGTAATAGACAGATGGACTGGAATTTTGGATAACGGTGGTGCCGTGGATGTAGCATATTGTGACTTCATGAAGGCGTTCGACAAAGTCAGTCATTGTAAGTTAATTCATAAATTGAAGATGTTTAATTTGGGGGGAAAATATATTAATTGGATAGAGTCATTCCTCAAAGACAGAAAACAGAGGGTTTTGGTAAACGGTGAGAATTATGATTGGAAGGATGTCTCAAGTGGAATACCGCAGGGTTAAGTACTAGGACCTATACTCTTTGTATTATATATTAATGACCTACCGTCTGCCGTTTCGTCAGACAGTGAAATGTTTTTATTTGCTGACGATACGAAGATATATAGGGGTATATTTGACACCACAGATTGTGAAAAGCTGCAATCGGATATATATAAAATGAATTCTTGGTCTGAAAAATGGCTATTAAAATTTCATCCGGATAAATGTAAAACAATGAGAATTGGAAAAAGTAAAGTCGACGAATATAAATATAGGCTTAACAACGACCTTGATCCAATGCTTACAAGCAGTGAAGAAAAAGATATAGGTGTTGTCATAGACAACTAACTTAACTTTGAGAAACACATAACAGAAAAAGTAAATAAAGCTAATTCGATAATGGGAGTAATAAGAAGGACTTTTGAATACATGGATGAAAAAACCTTTAAAATATTATATACTTCACTAGTGAGGCCACATATTGAATATGCAAATCAAGTATGGAGTCCACATCTAGTAAAACACATAGTAATGCTGGAGAATGTACAAAAAAGAGCTACTAAATTAATCCCTGGTATGAAGGAGTTATCGTATGAGGATCGTTTGAAAAAAATAAATTTACCAACTTTAGCATACAGAAGAATTCGTGGGGACCTCATCGAAACATATAAAATCTTGTCTGGGAAATATGACTCCGATGTTTCATCAATACTTACGGTTAATAATAACCCGTCAACAAGAGGGCATAATAAAAAGTTGTTTAAAAGAAGACCACGTTTAAATATACGTAACTATTCGTTCTGCTATAGAGTAGCAGACATGTGGAACAAATTATCAAGTGAAATAGTGGAAGTAAAAACTGTGTACTCCTTTGAGAGAAGACTAGATACATTTTTAAGGGATCAACCCATAAAATATAACTTTAAAGAGACGTTAACCGTCGAAAGTTTAAATGAAAGTTTCAGTGACGAAAGCGATGAGCTGGTGCCACAGGCTGGGATACCCAACCTTCTACCAGAAGAGGATCTGTAAGTATCTGTAAGTATGAGTCACTAGAACTCGGCCTACCGTCGTTTAACCATGACATTCGCTTATCTTTCATTGTTTTATGTGCCTCTGAGAGAGTTTTATTCCACTACGGTTTGAGAAAATGCCTAAACTCTGACGTTTTAAAACAAGTCCTCGACGACTGGACCACGGTCTTAACAATAAGGTTATACATTTGATCAATATCCGTTTTATTAGAAAGAGTTGCAGATTGTGCATTTATCAGGTCATGTGAATTATTCAACATATGCTGATAATCACCTAATTCACATTGCGTAACTTTTCTCCAGTTAGTCCCAAAGTCACGCTTATTTGGCTCATCAGTATATAAGGGTAAAACTGGCACGTTTAAAGTACATGTTATTGGTCTATGCCTCGACATATTTAAGCAGTCATCATCTACAATTTCGCAGTACGACACGGTATACTCGCGTTCAATAGTAATTAAAATATAATCAATCAACGATTCGCAACTTTCATCATATGACACAAAAGATGTTTTGGCACCTTTACATGTATCTAAAGTATTGATAGTGATACAATTTGTATCAGTCAATAATTGCTTAAAATAGAGATCTCGGCTTTCAAGAATGCTATCGCTCTGGCATTTTGCATTAAAGTCCCCCATATATATTACCATACCGTTTTCCGAGAACAGACTCCATAAGTTCTATAATTTATCAATATAGTCTTTATATGCTCTAATCGAGTGGTTTCGACACGGAAAGTACACTTGAAAGACCAAAAATAGTTTGATCTTTGGCAGCTTGAAATTGCCCACCAACTATTCTGTCATCATCAATGCTTAACGGCGTAATGAACTGGTCATGTTTGACATGCCACATAATTGCAACACCGCCTTTTCCAACCCGTCTATTACTTGGAATATTTAAACTAAAATCAGAAACAGCATGAGATTTATAATTGTTGTCTATTAGATCTATGAATGTAAGTTATGAATGTATAGCCAGTGCTCGGACAGCCCACATAAGTCTATAGCATGGGTCTTAAGTGAGTTACAAAGGTAAGTACTACTTGACATCAGGCCCGTTACGTTCCAGGATAAAAAATGTAATTATTTAAAACACTGCATATTTTAATTCGATGTTTTATTTACAACGTAAGGGCTACACTAATCCATTTCTAAATACTGGCAGTAATTGTCATGTACAAGGGTATCTTGAGAATTACTGTCATTGTGCCAACTATATCGCTGCGAAATACCCATGCTGCTGATCGCCCAATTTCTTTTTCTCATTTCGGGATACCCAGGGTTTGCAGACAACATGGCGGGCCAAAAACCGATACCTTCCAATAGGTTACATTCATCGTTTGCCTCAACATTAAGTTGTATAACAACCTCATCAGGGAACCGGCGCGATGGAAATAAATTTAATTTAGTTACTTTTGGACCCCGACGAGACATATATCGTGTGTGTGTGTGTGTGTGTGTGTGTAGTTCTGAGGTTTATAGTCCCTCCACCAACAAACACGACAAGGTAGCCCTGCCGCGATGGGCAAAATAGAGTCTGGACTGTTCTAGATGAAGTGTGTTGGTTGATCTGGTGCTGCTGTGGTGTTGTGTAGTCGTCTCTGTTGATCGTATGTTGGTAGTTGTCGCTTTCGCTCTGTAGTTTTCGCTGCGGCGGTGAAGTGGGGGAGTGGGGTGGGGGGGGGGGAGTGGGGGTGGGGGGGGGGCTGTCGGGACGACATCCTCTATGTGGTCAACGAACTACTGGGCTGGTGTAGTTTAGGTAGCCCAGTTTGGGGCCACACCCATCACAGTATGACCCCTGCGCCGCACACACCACCCGATGGCCACCTTCCGTCTTCGGTTTTCAGTCTTCTATCCTCGGCTTCGATCCGCTGTGGCGGTGTTGAGGGCTCCGGACTTCTGACTTCAAACTTCCAACTTCGGTGTGGCCATCAGAGGATGTGTGCTGTGACGGGACGCAGGAGACATCCTCACTCTCGGTCAAATGACACTCAAGCTACTAAACCGTAATAAGTCAGTTCAGTAATACCAGTATTGATCATCTTACGCGAATAAGGTGATACCAGTTATGGCGTATAGGGCTGGCAAGGCGAACACTATACAAACATCATGCGTGTCATCAGTGCCCACGCAGCGACGTGCACGCGGTGAAGATAGCAGGTGGAGAGAGAGACACACATATCGCGCAATCTTGTCCTTATTTATAGTATTTTGAAATCCGCCTACGTAGAAACGTTTTGTCCGTTTATGCAAATATAAGCTAAAATCTTCCTCATAATCATATTGGGCACGTGTATCATAAGCAGCCTCACGTGCGGTGACTCGAACCGGTATACCGTTTTGACGTGGATAACTAGGGGTCCCGAAAGCGGATATAAATTTCTTAAAGTTAACATGACCCTTTCCATCGGAATGTTTCATTTTCTGTTTGCTCTTAGTTTTTCAATTATGCATTCTGTTATAAATTGCAAAGTTATAAGCATTTGTTTTGTCAGAAGTATGAAACAATGTATTAGAAGCTTCCAATCTATCAGAAACCACACTTTCTATGGAATAGCTGTCTTTCGGTATACGTGTTGTTTCTGAACGATCGGGAGAATCAATAAAATTACAAGTATCTATAGCAGATGGTTCTTCCGAAACATCAGAAACTAGACATTCTAATGTGATTTGAATGTTTTCCGAAATATGTGTTGTTTTTGATCGATCGGGAGAGTCAGAGACAATACATGTATCAACATATTTGGACACATTCATGACGTCACTAAACTCAGCAGGGTAGATTGGAATGTGATCACTAAGTGTTCCTGGCAAAAAGAAGGTAATGTCGTCGTCATTTAAGACGCATGTGTTGTCATTGTTAGTGTTAGGCAACACTACACCACCAAATGAATTGTTAAATTCTGCCATTAGTCCCTCATGTACACCGACAATGTTTTGTTCTGATGTATACATAACTGCATGCATATCAGGGTCATCGATTGCCTGTAGTGGAGATTTTACAAAAACGTTAGTGTCAACTATCTTTGTCTGCAGAGTTTCCAGTGACTGTCTTACTTTTGCCGTCGCAAGCGTCACTTATGTGACGGAGCACTGTTACAGTGGCGTCTCCTTGATGGCCGTATGCAGAACAAAACCCGCCTAACTTAAAACTTCATGTTGTTGTTTTTTTGCGTCTCGGTAGTTTTTCTGCCTAACTTGCGCTTTTACAATCATACATATAATTATTAGAATAATTCAAAGCAAATGTTGTTGTTTGTGCGTATTACTGGCTGTTGATTAAATTGCACCAATAATATATAAACATACGGTAAAACAACTTAGAACATTAACAAAGCTCAAAATATTACTTAAATATATAAAAGCAGGTTTAAAGCCACAGTGATACTGGATTAATAAACCGAGATGCTAATTTTAGTATGATAAACACTTCAAGATCGGCCTGTGTCCCTTAAAGAGTTAAAACCGTTCTTTATGCAATAACAGTTAGAATGCGCCATTATGTTTGTCCATGTTTATAATATTAGAGACAACTCAAGCTATCATCAAATCAAATAGTCTGCATTAAGTCCCCTTTGAATAATTTGCTTCAAACAGTCGTTCAGAGCTATTCAGAAAAAATACTGATAAGAAAATCAGGATTTTAAGATTTTTTATTTTGATTCTGTTTGCAAATATTAAAAGAAATTATAACCACTGAGACGACAGCCGGTCTTCATTACAGCAACCACTAAATAAACTAATCAACTGATACACACATCTTACAGTTAAGCGGTATACAACCTGTTAATCTTCTAATAAACCGGTCCCCTGTTGTATTTCGGTTCTCTTTCGTTCATACACGGTATACAGGGGACCAGTTTAACTATGGTATATTACACACATTGAATGATATCGTATGCAATTTCCGCACCATCAATGGGGAGAGCAAATAAATCTGCCCGAACCAATCTATTCAAACTTTTATTATAAAATCTCGTCAAACGGATCAATAAAACATTTCTTTATGAAAATTCAAGCAATGCTTTTAATCGTGAAATTAAAACATATCGATGCATTGATCGGATCTATACGGAAGCCTGAAGGGGACATGTTTAATTGAGTTCGTTTATGGATTTATTTAGATTTATTTTAGGAGTACTATCTTCTTTGCGCGATGAACATCTGGCAGAGTACTCAAATGCCAAATTGTCGGAACCAATCAGATTTATTCCGTAGTAGCTTCGTATAATATTTTTTGAAATATCTTACCATTGTATGGTTTAAAAAATGTTGCTTATATAAGGCTCAAATCCTGAACCTTCGGTTCAGTAGACACATAGTAGACGACGCTCTAACCGAAAGGCGAGGCGCAGTCGGTGTGTTGCGGTATTAAATAGTATATAACAAATTTATGCCATGATCTGCAATCTGGCATCGTCGGATACCCCCGTGTGATTTGTTCCGTTACTCTCCACCATCACGAATGAATGGAGTATAACGTAATCAATCAAACGTGGGTTTCGATAATTTGGCATGTTTGCGATCTCGGTGGCCAACTTCAGCTTAAAGAAACTAACCCGCCATATAACGGAAATATTACACTTTACCACATACTTCCCTATACATATATACGATACGACATAGACCTAGCTAGTCATATCAATCAGGATTTAGTTGCCGGGCAATAAAGCTTTATCACACGCGTGAAATAAAGGGTTAAACAATGTCATATCACGGAAACAACCGAATGTTCTTTATGACTCTTTTAGCGGAGTGATACGGAAAATACCGATTAGTTACGATTGTATACGATTTGTCACGCGTATGGTTTAGTCGTCTGCTTTCGCGCCAGATTATTGGCTATACATCTACATCTACAGTCATCTTGACCATAACTCAACGGAAATGACTTGACTAGTAATGCTAAGAAGATGAAATAAAAAAGATGATAGATAGATAGATAGAAGTAAAATAAAGAAATAAATAAGGCTTAATACACGGACTATAAAGAGAGTTCAACACATTTATAATAAACTCAATGATATAGAACCATCATTGGATGAAATAACCTCTTGTGACCATTCATTTTCTGAATTAGACAATTTCAAATTCAATGGCATTAATTTGAAATCAAATTTCGGAGAAAAGAAAATGTCGTGTGGATCTACACTTACGCGACAGACGTGAACGCATCAGAATGGGATTACATCTATTAATAATACATGTAATATTGTTTTCTTCCTGGAAAACAGCGTAGCAAGTTAGCTGAAGTTGACAGTTCAACAAAGTCATTGCTGAAGTATATCAGCCCTCGAGCTAAAGTTCTCGGGCTGATATGGTGTCTCAGGCCTGATATAGGGTGTGATATGAAAATACCCATTTATTATTCTCTATATAAAACCGATAATCAAAACTATATCCATGTAATCAGGTCATATCGTAATGTATATGTGCCAATTAAAACGGTATAGAACATTATTCACGGGTTCTTAAAATAATCCGCGATTGAAGATGCGTAAAATGAATTATGAGATGGTAACTCTTAATTCGACGCTCCAGTTTCGTGGTTTGGCCTGGCTAATTAAAACCGTTTACATTGTGTCTATAGAGGTTGGATTCTCAAAATATGTAAGTTACATATATACCTCGTCCTCAGTAGGTTTAGAAACGGTGTCCATAGTTTGTTAAGTTTGCCTGTTGATAGGGACTTGTTAAATACGGATTACAGTAAAATGTCGGGATTTATTTCGTTTTAACGAAATAGCATTTCGTTCGATCGAAATAAAAAACAACAACAGCAATTTTAAAGTAATCCATAACAAAATCCTTAAAACATAAATATAGTTAATCTTAAAAACAACAACTAAAGAAATCCTTAAAAAAATAATGTTATCACTAAAAAAAGAAAAGAAAAAGTAATCATTAAAAAAAGACAACCTTAATAAATAATCGTCAAAAATACCTTATTTAAAACCCCTGAAAAATCTAAAGTTAGGATGTCCTTTTATAGCTTCCGTAGATCTATGGCTTGGCGATTGCTCATTTCACCCACGTTACATATCCACTCCGATACTATTATGGTATGGGAACGTCAGACGTGCTTCGTAGCTCTCGTTGAAAGAAAACTCAAACACATAGTTTTCTTTGGACGCAATGAAGCCACACAGTGGATCCTTTAAGACTTTTCAGGTTATTGTCAATGCATGATTTGTACTCAGTTAATTCAGATATAGACGTTGATATCTCTTTCAAAAAGCGTTATGGTATGTGAACGTGAATATATGGAGTCGTTGCGAAGGGCAAGTTTGGCTATGTTTGTATATGATACGAGAAACTCTAGCTTTTGAAATACGGTAACTTTATCTACACTATACAAATACAGAGAACAATATCGTGGACTTTAACAAATTAGGAAATTCGATAAAAGTTGGAAAATAGCAGGTGATATACTGTTTCCGTTATTCTTATTTGTATTTGTAACCATTTTAAGTGTAATAATTATATTATAGGGATTTGTAGTATCTATGTATGAACTAGTGTGAAATTATGTACTAAAGATGCGCGCCATTATTTGATAAAATGAATTATATTAATAATATTGTTTGAAGTCGTACCACAAGGATATATTCGTACTAACTGGTATAGTATATAACTTTGTTTTAGTTTAAACATATATTTGTTTAATTCACAGATATATACATACATTTCATAACTTTATTTTAATTAATTTTATCGACGATGTACTTCACGTATACTACTACTCAATCACAATAGTAAACAATTATGGAGAAAACTGTAACTAATATTGTAATTATTTATTATAACTTTTGTTCAATCCACTATGAATATTGTGATGTTGAATTTATGTATTGTAACATATCCATAAATATCTGCGATAAAATAATTAATTAATAAATATTTATCTTTTATTTCCATTGAACTTGAATTTCTCCTTATAACAGTAACGCGTTTTAATATCAATTTACCAATTTAATATATACTAAAGGAAAAAGAAACGCAACACAGAAATTGCCGCTATACATTGTATGAATAACACAAGTATGCTGCTGTAAATCGAATTGTACATGGCAATATTAGACCGTTATTGTACATGGCAATATTAGACCGTTATTGTATATGGCAATATTAGACCGTTCCTTTCAGAAAAAAACACTAAAACACCACATAATACACCAAATGTTATCCCTCGATGTTTCATTATTGACAGAGTGCGCGTTTGGCTCAAGCAGGTAAGCAAACGTAGGATGTAAAATTTGCAATTTCTTTACATTAAATACAGTACTGAAATGGGTCAAATTTTCAAAAAATGGATTTCAATATATATGAATTCGTATTACAAAGTGTACTGTGATTATAACGTCTACACCAGCTCAGTTTTGTCCCTTCTCTAACTAGCTGTAGCTATATTTTTTACAAAACATCTAGGGATTTCTCTGGAATATTACGTGGAATGAAGTGTGCAGTATATACATTATATAGCGGACATTCCCGAGTTTCGTTTCTTTTTTCCTTTAGTATATGTTCATGACCACCTGTGTATATACACAGCAACACTTAGATAAATTTGCGAATACCTATATCTTTAATTAAATGTATTATCACGCGTTCTTCACACAGGTCAATGTGGTACATGTATTGTTTCACCCAATGTGGTACATGTATTGTTTCACCCAATGTGGTACATGTATTTGTTTCACCCATTTGACAATCCACGGATGACACTGGAGTAAAAAACATATATATTGTGTAGTACAATCATCATAACAATTGAATAACTTTACGAAAAAAAAGTGACCTACGCTCAACCCCCTCTCCCTATATGTAAAGTTAAGACACTGCAATGGATTATTTTTGTATATTTGACCGTTTGACACCTCTTCCCACTCCCCCACCCCCTCCCCTATATGTAAAGTTAATGCGCTGCAATGATCTATTTTTTATATACTTGACCGTTTGACACCCCTTCCAACTCCCCACCCCCTCCCCCTATATGTAAAGTTAGGACACTGCTATGGATTATTTTTGTATATTTGACCGTTTGACACCCCTTCCCACTCCACACCCGCTCCCCTATATGCAAAGTTAAGACACTGCAATGGATTATTTTTGTATATTTGACTGTTTGACACCCACCCCTTCCCACTCCTCCACCCGCTCCCCTATATGCAAAGTTAAGACACTGCAATGGATTATTTTTGTATATTTGACTGTTTGACACCCACCCCTTCCCACTCCTCCACCCGCTCCCCTATATGCAAAGTTAAGACACTGCAATGGATTATTTTTGTATATTTGACCGTTTAACACCCCTTCCCACTCCCCCACCCGTTCCCCTATATGTAAAGTTAAGACACTGCAATGGATTAATTTTGTATATTTGACCGTTTGGAACCCCTTACCACTCCCCCACCCGCTCCCCTATATGCAAAGTTAAGACACTACAATGGATTATTTTTGTATATTTGACCGTTTGACACCCCTTCCCACTACCCCACCTGCTCCCCTATATGCAAAGTTAAGACACTGCAATGGATTATTTTTGTATATTTGACCGTTTGACACGCCTTCCTACTGGCACCACGCCCGGGTGACGTATGGAGAACAAAAAATATAGTGCACTCCTATCATCATAGTGTTTCATTTGAGACATACTTATGGATAAATTGACAGTGTAATTATTGTTTACTATATTTGGCCTGACACCTCCCCTGGGTGCAGAGCCAAACATAATATGGCTCTTGCTTGCCGTTTATATTATGTCATTGTGGAAGAAAGTCATAAACTAAATTTGGTTAAATTCTGCTTAGTGGTTTAGGAGGAGATATGGTAGCGAACAGACGGACGGACGGACGGACGGAGGCGTAACTAATATCCCCTAACGCGTTTTAATCTTGGGAAAATGAAAAGGTTTTTGATTAACAAAATAACATTAGTTATCAATTCACAGAGGAGTAGAGTAAACCACGGGTACTAAGTGCAGACGGATGTTTGACATTTAATGAAAGTTTTATCGAAATTAGTGTGAATAGCTTTCAATAGGAGTTATTGCATTACTTAATTGAAAAAGCAGCGTAACAGTAAATTTACACCCAATTAACCTCAACACATATTTCGCATTAAAGTAACCACGCTTTCTCTTTTATATGAAGGTCAGGTTTGTTTGATTGTTGAAGTTGCTAAAGGTGAATTTAGCGATATGATGGGTATTTTTTTCATCATATATCACGTTTTATAATTTTAAGCGGAATCAATATTTAATGTGTTGAGACGGAATTTGAAACTTTTGAAATATGTGTAGTTATTGAATATTGGTTCGCGGACAAGGCTCGTCTTTTCGAGGTCTGCATCTTATAATGTTATTTTTTCCCCATACATGTTTAGATTTTTGTTTGACACTGTTTAAAAAAAACGTACACACTATAAGGCGAGCTAAATCGACTGAAACAACACCTACTTAGCTTAAAGCTGCAAAGTTGTACATACATACATGTTACATTATGTCATGTTTTTTCCCTGTCTGTCGACGTTCATCATATAATCCCACCTGTGTGATATGTTGCATATAGTATATAGGGGACAGGAATTTTACCTCTGCTGAGAATAAAATATCACCAAGGGCTGCAGAAGCAGTGATATCGAAAGATACCCGGATCGTTTGAAGATCAAATATCAAAATACTCGCACGCGCGCGCACACACACACAACCAGTACAAACTCACGTGACAGAGGAACCTAAATCCCTCCTGTGGATTGCCACATGCCAATGTAGGTTGGACTCTAAACCATTAGAATGACACACTCACATTTGGTAATGAGAAGGATGGATTATAAACCTTAGAACTAATTATATAAAATAATTCCGAAACACCCTTTACAAGTCATTGAATATTATTTGCGTGAAAGCTTTTTTCCCTTAATATTTCGTGTATTACTGACACGTGTAATTCATACATTACATTATAGTCATATAGGTTCACCAATGACGTCGCTGCATTACACCCATACATGTTCACAAATGACGTAGTTAACATGTTATTCGTTGGAAAAGGTTTACGTGAGTTAAATCTAAATGCGTTGATAAATATGTGTCTTTTTATTTATTTTTAAATATAACTGTATTTAGTGTTTACTCTACTTTTTAAACCAATCAAATGACTCAGAATTTCAAATATTTGCACCATTTATTCATGAAGATTTTACTACCATCGCTCTTCATGGTTTAGAGTGTGACCTATATAGAGACTATCGATAAACCTATCGTAAATACTAAGCCGGACAGAGTCTATGAAGAGAATATGTATGGTATTTTAAGTCATTTTCAACACATGTAAGGTTATATATGGCGGTCGAATTGTTTTAGTGGTGGAGGCAGACCACCCACTTTTCCTGGGTAGAACCAGTACTGTACACCTCCCGCCATCCGTAAGAATCGACACTTCCTCACTTACAAGTCGAGCTACCAGTGGGATTCGAACCCGCACTGATGAGAGGCGAAAGTTTACAACGCAACGTCGTTAACCATTCGGCCACGGTGACGCCACTAAGAAACCGCGGTCGGTCGCTACGCTCTCTCCCTTTCTGTTTCTTAATGGTGAAGATTTCTCTTCATAGCCTCTATCCTATACAAATATTCAAACTTTAAATAATTAAGATACATTTTTCTTTTCAGCGTTGGAATGTAATATATATTATTTTACAATATATATACATAGTGAATTTGTTATTTTCCATTGTAACTGTATTTACATGTAAAAACACATATATTTTACAATATATACAAGGTGTAACTATATTTAGTTGCAAGTATATATGCTTTTACACTATATGCATGGTGCAATTCGTTCTTTTCTATTGTAACTGTATATACAAGTAAACAAATAATATTTTCTACAATATATATATATATATATACTCACCAAAAAAAAGAAGAAAGTAACACCTATGTTTGCCAGTTTTTGAGGGCGTAGGACAGCTTGAACAGCGCTTTAATTAATTAGTTTTATGTTTTTAAGCACACTTCACTAAGTACTAAATATTCCTTTTAACAGTTTCACATTTTGCCAAGCAATACTCTTTTATGGATGCAATACTCTTTTATGAATGCTATGGAAACCATAAAGGGAGGTATTTTGATGATTTTTGATAGTCAAAAGCTGCTACCTACACAATGGGTCTTGTCTTTTCTGCGATTTTTTTTCCAAAGCAACGTATAGAGAATATTATTAAAGTGAGGTAATTTTGTAGATTTTGTGTTTTTACCAAAAATGCCTTGTGTACTGAACTTTTCAAAAAAAATAATTGTTTGGACTATTGGTGATGATCGATCTAATTATTGTATATACACCATTTATTATTTCCTGTTTTGCTGTCTATATAATAAGGGAAAGAAATATAGAAATATGAGACATAGATGTCGCAGTGCGTTCTTTTCTATTCTAACTACATAGAAATGTAAACACATACCTTTTTACAATATAGTAAAGTTTGTTTCTTTTTACAATACATGTATATACATGTTGCATGTTATTGTTTTCTATTGTAACGATATTATATCAAGAAAGGTAAACACTTTTACAACATATATACGGTACACATTTGTGATTGCCAATTTGGTTATATGTACATTGCCCGTGACGAATGATAACGTATTGATTGAGTTTTCACTAATCAAAGTTCCATATTGTTTGGAACCATTCCGATATTAGAAAGGATTGTTTACTCTGATATTCATACAGCGATATACCTAATATATGGACGAATACATTTATACATTACCGGCTTTTGTGTGCCATTGACGACTACAAACAGTTATCTCAATGCGTTTTTGTATTGGAATAGAAATGCGATGAAGGTCTTTGTTAAACACCACTTGTGTTTATTTGATCAAATAACCGCGTTTATTTTTGCCAATCGAGAATGGGGTAAACATGCTATTGAAATGATGTTTAAGTGTCATTCATTTGATTTATGTTTGTTTTTAAATGTATTTGACAAAAACGTTGAACGTACATCTGATGCAATGTGTTAGAATCGTACTCCATTTATTTCAGTCTGGCATATCTATGCAAGGCAATCATGTTATGAGACAAGCATATAAATGCATAGCAATTAACGGCACCTTAATACAGCAGTATGTGCTACTGAATTAATTAGTACGCCTGATGATATTGTCATTTTTAAAGATATCAATGGTTTGCAGACACATTATGGTTATGTTTTCGATTACCACTATTAGTTATATCGTCTGGCAAAAGAAGGTAGTTTTTATGGTTAATATGCGTTAAGCATACAATACGATGCTCTTGAACGAGTTTTATTGACGGTTTGTAGCAAGTAACGTTAATCAGGCCATAGCAAATCTGATTGTCTATGAGAACAATGTTTAAGTTACTCTCAGTATGTTATTACATGTTTAAGTTACTCTCAGTTTAAGTTTGCATGTTTAAGTTACTCTCAGTATGTTATTGCATGTTTAAGTTACTTTCAGTATGTTATTGAGTATGTTATTGCATGTTTAAGTTACTCTCAGTATGTTATTGCATGTTTACGTTACTCTCAGTATGTTATTGCATGTTTAAGTTACTTTCAGTATGTTATTGCATGTTTAAGTTACTCTCAGTATGTTATTGCATGTTTAAGTTACTCTCAGTATGTTATTGCATGTTTAAGTTACTCTCAGTATATTATTGCATGTTTAAGTTACTTTCAGTATGTTATTACATGTTTAAGTTACTCTCAGTATGTTATTACATGTTTAAGTTACTCTCAGTATGTTATTGCATGTTTAAGTTACTCTCAGTATGTTATTGCATGTTTAAGTTACTTTCAGTATGTTATTACATGTTTAAGTTACTCTCAGTATGTTATTGCATGTTTAAGTTACTCTCAGTATGTTATTACATGTTTAAGTTACTCTCAGTATGTTACTGCATGTTTAAGTTACTTCCAGTATGCTATTGCATGTTTAAGTTACTCTCAGTATGTTATTGCATGTTTAAGTTACTCTCAGTATGTTATTGCATGTTTAAGTTACTTTCAGTATGTTATTGCATGTTTAAGTTACTCTCAGTATGTTATTGCATGTTTAAGTTACTCTCAGTATGTTATTGCATGTTTAAGTTACTCTCAGTATATTATTGCATGTTTAAGTTACTTTCAGTATGTTATTGCATGTTTAAGTTACTCTCAGTATGTTATTGCATGTTTTAGTTACTTTCAGTATGTTATTGCATGTTTAAGTTACTCACAGTATGTTATTGCATGTTTAAGTTACTCTCAGTATGTTATTGCATGATTTAGTTACTTTCAGTATGTTATTGCATGTTTTAGTAAGTTATTTTCAGTATGTTATTGCATGTTCTAGTAAGTTACTTCCAGTATGTTATTGCATGTTTTAGTTACTCTCAGTATGTTATTGCATGATTCAGTTACTTTCAGTATGTTATTGCATGTTTTAGTAAGTTATTTTCAGTATGTTATTGCATGTTTTAGTAAATTACTTCCAGTATGTTATTGCATGTTTTAGTAAGTTATTTTCTGTATGTTATTGCATGTTTTAGTAAGTTACTTCCAGTATGTTATTGCATGTTTTAGTTACTCTCAGTATGTTATTGCATGATTTAGTTTCTTTCAGTATGTTATTGCATGTTTTAGTAAGGTATTTTCAGTATGTTATTGCATGTTTTAGTAAATTACTTCCAGTATGTTATTGCATGTTTTAGTAAGTTATTTTCAGTATGTTATTGCATGTTTTAGTAAGTTACTTTCAGTATGTTATTGCATGTTGTAGTAAGTTACTTCCAGTATGTTATTGCATGTGTTAGTTACTTTCAGTATGTTATTGCATGTTTAGTAAGTTACTTCCAGTATGTTATTGCATGTTTTAGTAAGTTACTTCCAGTATGTTATTGCATGTGTTAGTTACTTTCAGTATGTTATTGCATGTGTTAGTTACTTCCAGTATGTTATTGCATGTTTTAGTAAGTTACTTCCAGTATGTTATTGCATGTGTTAGTTACTTCCAGTATGTTATTGCATGTTTTAGTTACTTCCAGTATGTTATTGCACGTATACTGTATATTTAGAGATAGAAACAACTTTAAAACATCCTTTTCTCAAGAACCACTACGTATTTTGGCTTCCCCTCTTGAAATAATTATTGTATCTTTGTGTTTAATTTAAGTCCATCTGAGACCACGTTTTATAAAAGCTATAGAGGGAGCAGCCTAAAATATCTTCTACCGAAGAACACAAGAACACATCAACTGATCATTGTTTTTCAGAAAATTATCCTTAAATCAAGTTTGTTCAATCCTCCGTGGTGCCACTGAGTTCCGTCGGTGTGTTCTTGGGCAAGACACTTTTCCTTAGCCTCGTCCGTCGGATGGGGACGTAAACCGGGCGGTCCCGTGTATCGGTCTATCAACCGAGCACGTTAAAGAACCATAGGAATCTATTCGATAATAAGAGTAGGGCAGGTTCCCGGATTCCTATGTATCCTTCCCCTCTCTCTGGGGCGGCTCTAAATAACCTGTACTGTGTTGATGAGCCGTTAAACAACATTCAATTCAATTGTTCAAATGACGTTCCTGAGCTAAATAATTGCCCCTCAATGGGCATCCCTGTTGTACATACAGAAATGTCAGGAACAGTTTAAACAAATCTTCTTCTCAGTAAAAGTTGGGCACAAAGCATCTTATTAGTATGACATGGATAATCATTATAAGAATCTTTCATGGGTATCCGGTAAAGAACCGAGGCTCCGATTAAAACAATTATACCGAGGGTTGCAATTTCCCTTTCTGAACCGGATAACCATAATTGATTCTTTTTCTTGCATATCATGTATATTCTGCGCGTTGACGTCGCCAATTACTAACGTTTTGCATGTTTATTTACGCAATGACAACATGCAACTATCATTGTTTACATCAGCGCGTGACTTTTAAGTAAGTTACTTCCAGTATGTTACTGCATGTTTTAGGTAGTTACTTCCAGTATGTTATTGCATGTGTTAGTTACTTCCAGTATGTTATTGCATGTGTTAGTTACTTCCAGTATGTTATTGCATGTGTTAGTTACTTCCAGTATGTTATTGCATGTGTTAGTTACTTCCAGTATGTTATCGCATGTGTTAGTTACTTCCAGTATGTTATTGCATGTGTTAGTTACTTCCAGTATGTTACTGCATGTTTTAGTAAGTTAATTCCAGTATGTTATTGCATGTTTTAGTAAGTTACTTCCAGTATGTTATTGCATGTTTTAGTAATTTACTTCCAGTATGTTATTGCATGTTTTAGTAAGTTACTTCCAGTATGTTATTGCATGTTTTAGTAATTTACTTCCAATATGTTATTGCATGTTTTAGTAAGTTACTACCAGTATGTTATTGCAGGTTTTAGTGTTATTGCATGTTTTAGTAAGTTACTTCCAGTATGTTATTGCATGTTTTAGTAAGTTACTTCCAGTATGTTATTGCATGTTTTAGTAAGTTACTTCCAGTATGTTATTGCATGTTTTAGTAATTTACTTCCAGTATGTTATTGCATGTTTTAGTAAGTTACTTCCAGTATGTTATTGCATGTTTTAGTAATTTACTTCCAATATGTTATTGCATGTTTTAGTAAGTTACTACCAGTATGTTATTGCAGGTTTTAGTGTTATTGCATGTTTTAGTAAGTTACTTCCAGTATTTTATTGCATGTTTTAGTAAGTTACTTCCAGTATGTTATTGCATGTGTTAGTTACTTCCAGTATGTTATCGCATGTGTTAGTTACTTCCAGTATGTTATTGCATGTGTTAGTTACTTCCAGTATGTTACTGCATGTTTTAGTAAGTTAATTCCAGTATGTTATTGCATGTTTTAGTAAGTTACTTCCAGTATGTTATTGCATGTTTTAGTAATTTACTTCCAGTATGTTATTGCATGTTTTAGTAAGTTACTTCCAGTATGTTATTGCATGTTTTAGTAATTTACTTCCAATATGTTATTGCATGTTTTAGTAAGTTACTACCAGTATGTTATTGCAGGTTTTAGTGTTATTGCATGTTTTAGTAAGTTACTTCCAGTATGTTATTGCATGTTTTAGTTAATTATATTTCCCTTACAGGAGGTACATCAGGCTTGTTGTGGGGTATGGAGTACGAATTAAAACTGACAAATAATCATATGTTCTAGTCTAAAGTTACTGGCCATTTTACACAGTATGTTCACTATCCTAGGTTACGCATTTATTAAGCGTATTTCATCCGATTCCATTAAACATCTAAGGTGAATTCAAATATTAGATCTGCAAAATACGGAACGCCACATATTAATTGATATAATTTTTAAAATTTGATATTATTCTAGAAAAAAAAGTACTCCCTTTAAAGGTGACGAGTGGAGAATTTGTCATTCCGTTGATGTATATCATATATCTGTATTCACTTCTCGATTTTACACTTCTGATATATTTTGCATATTGCTTTATTCTATTTAAAAATATCGCATAAATAATACACGTCTATGCTCATCAATATTCGAAATACTGACCAGGCAAGTCAGCCTTAATCAGCAGCATTTGCTAATCGTTATTAAAACATTCGTACACGGTACGTTTTGCAGTCTTGATCAATAAGCGCGTTTGTACATCTGAATCACTGAGAGTACTATATTATCGATGGACAATATAAATGCATATAAGTTACAACACATTATCGAAGGTCCGTTATATTACACGCATATTAAACAATTTACGTTAAAACATAATTATAATATAAATGAGGCTTACACACATAAAGCAGTATAGGTGTTTTCATATCTTCTTCCAAGCCCCTTTGATGACAGTGACTCTAGTGTGCTGTTCCGTTCGAGAGATGAAGCTGGCACGGCGCTATGGATAGTGCGTTGGACTTGAAACCGGAGGAACCGAGTTCAGTTCTCACCTGCACCACTGAGTTTCGTCTGAGCGTTATCGGGGAAAAACACCTTCCCATAACCTCGTCCTCCGGATGGGGACAAAAACCGGCCCGTCCCGTGTATAGGAGTTTATCCTCCGATCACGTTAAAGAAAGCATAGCAATCTATTCATTAGTAAGAGTAGGGCAATATAATTTAGAATATAAATATATGTGTATACACATATATTATATATAGTACAAATAAATAGTATATATTATGTATATTAAATAGTCATGTACCAGAGCTTTAGTTATCTTGCAAATGGGTTGTGTGTGTGTGTGTGTGTGTGTGTGTGTGTGTGTGTAATTCTAACGTGTATAGTCCCTCTGCAATTGCACCGAGTTGAGATTCCCTCAATGTTCCGCACATTAAAATATAGACTGGGTCATACATTGCCAGTATACAATTGTTAAATATTTCAGAACTGTGAGGAAAATACCTGTTGCGGAAAGCATGCGGAAATCGTGACGCAAAAGGCATACACACATCTGATTGGCTGACGAACACGTGGCACCAAATGGGGTGCGGAGGCTCAAAAGACACCACCACAGCTTCTCAAAGGCGACCTGTAAACGTAAGTAGAACTACACTGAAATTGTTTGGTGTTGACTTTTTAAATAGTATCTGTTTCAATTTGTTCACTTGCAGACTTTATTAAAGAATTATTTTTTTTATTATTAAAACAAGTGGTAGGAAATACCTTTTACTAAACATCAGTGACTTTTTCTTTTTAAATCTCAGATGAGCTATTTTGACCGCTCTTCGTCAGTCCGCCAGCGTCCACCTTCAACATTTTCCTGAAACGATTTATTCTGGACTGTCACACCCTGGACTGTCCCCCCCACCCCCACCCCCACCCACGTGAAACGATCAGTATAATACACACACTATAAAGTATGTTCAAAAGTGGAAAAATCCCGGAAGTCACATCTCTGTATATTTAGAGATAGAAACAACTTTAAAACATCCTTTTCTCAACAACCACTACGTATTTTGGCTTCCCCCTTGAAATAATTGTTGTATCTTTGTGTTTAATTGAAGTCCATGGGAGACCACGTTTTATAAACGCTATAGAGGGAGCAGCCTAAAATATCTTCTACCGAAGAACACAAGATCACATCAACTGACCATTGTTTTTCAGAAAATTATCCTTAAATCAAGTTTGTTCAAATGACGTTCCTGAGCTAAATAATTGCCCCTCAATGGGCATCCCTGTTGTACATACAGAAATGTCAGGAACAGTTAAAATAAATCTTCTTCTCAGTAAAAGTTGGGCACAAAGCATCTTATTAGTATGACATGGATAATCATTATAAGAATCTTTCATGGGTATCCGGTAAAGAACCGAGGCTCCGATTAAAACAATTATACCGAGGGTTGCAATTTCCCTTTCTGAACCGGATACCCATAATTGATTCTTTTTCTTGCATACCATTTATATTCTGCGCGTTGACGTCGACAATTACTAACGTTTTGCATGTTTATTTACGCAATGACATCATGCAACTATCATTGTTTACATCAGCGCGTGACTTTTATCTTTCCTATATGTAAGATCAGGCTTTCCAGCACCCATGCAAAACACGGATCACCATATCCGGTATGCACGAATAAAGTTTCTAAAAAAAAATCAACTTATAGTTTGAATGAAATCGGATTTAACAGGTTTGAAAAAATCCTGGTGCGTTACCTAGGACAGCACATATGACTACAGAATGAATATGCTTGTAAATAAGCAATTATTTTTATATGCATTCATTAAAGAGAAAATATAATTACATGTCACATTTTTACTCGGCCCTAAGACTCCCATGCAAAGGCTGATAACCTCGCTGTAATGTAACTTGATCATTCAGGTTTAATACTTCCTGACTTGCTCAGCTAACAAACTATCATTTTGTAAGAATTTTATTTTCAATGAGTATCAGGTGAGCGCTGTATCAGGTGAGCGCTTCAGGTCCAGCTCTTTGAGTCTCTTGTTTTAGATCAATTATAGTGCGCATTTAATGTAATGTGTGTTCAGTCATAGTGTTTGGTGTTCTTTAGACTCAAACAATTGTTTGTTGACTTATTTATTATACATTTGCTATGTTTTAAATCACTGACTGTTAAATGCTAAACAATTTGAAATACTATGGTTTAGAATACAAATACCGCAAATAATAAGAAAGGAGGAGGAGCGCAAAAAACTGGGGTAAGATTCTACCGTATATTGTTCTATGCATACTAACCGTTTTCAGCTATCTTTATTTACACATAAAGTATGCAATGTCTGTTTTTGACACATTATGTGTGTAGGTCTATAGATCTCAGGCTTTTAACCGGAATGTTGGGTATTTCTGTTTCTGTCGGTTGTCAGTTTTGACATTTAACATCACGTCTTCTTCCTATCCTCAGTTGTAGGTTATATTTCTCACAGATGACCACCCCTTTCATGATTGTATTAGTTAAATGTCGACTGAACGGGAGTTAACTGAGGTGACGTGCCAGTCAGTTGATGATGTTTTCTCATCTTTAAGGATATAAGTAGGCACGCATTTTCGGGTGGGAGACGAAGGGTGTCTCCACATGATCCGTAATTGTTTATTTTGCAACCGTCCTGTTTAGAAGAGTATAACAAACGAGTTTGCCGTGTTATGCACCTTTAATGTATTATAAAGCTGTCAATGGTCACTGTAACTCCATACATCTGTCTGGGGACACATGCTACTCTTGTTGAGTGGGATGGGGTGGTGGTGGGGACGGAACGAAGTGGAGCGGAGTATCTCCGTTTCAAAGTCAAAGTGAATGTTAATGGCTGAGTGATACTGTTAGTAGGAATCTTCAAGAATGATAGTGCTCGTTTGGCTGGGTATTATGCCTCTTATAGTTCTTGTAAGATTAATCAATGAAGAGAGAGGACGTTGTCATGTGATGCACTTATCGCTGTTAATACCGGCACCGTCCCATCAGTTTGAAACAAGCAAGATTTTACGCAAGCGTAAAATAGCTGCCGAGAGACAAGAAGTTAACATAATAATATATCAAGTCACGGGTGTTAAGACAATATTGAAAAAAACAAACAATGCTGTCACGGAGACATAAACGCGCCAAGACCCTTTTTCCTTATATTTTTCCCGATTTTTACCATCAGTTCTTCCAACCAAGCGTTTTAAATCAATGTGGGCGACCTCGCTTCTTTCTGTTCAAATACCTTGACATGCCTTACATATTGATTACAATTCACCCTTGTAACACAACGTGCTAGAAGTACACATCAGCACAGAAATACAATTGTTCACATGCGCTTTAGAGTGTGTATTACAACACATATAAACTGTTCACTGTTACCATGTGTAATTATAAGATTGCGTTATCAAAGGGATCTGTTGCTACCTTACCATTAGCAATAATGAAAAACATAATAATGAAAATTAAAAAAAAAAGAAAAGAAAAAGAAAGAAAAAAAGAAGGAAATCAGCAGGCTTGAACCCTGCCTTCCTCGGCACTAAAACGACGCCTCAATCAACTGCGCTATAGAGGATTGTGAATGTTTCGTCGCTAATATACATATAATAATAATGAATACATGCTACATTTCAGTAGACTGGTTTACGAAAACGTCATTTCAGCAAGTGAAATGGTAATCTTTCAACATTACAAAATATGTGTTTATACCATTCAAGTTTTTCAGACGAGTTCTCTAGGAATTCAAGTTGTAAAGCATGCTTATTGCCACTTACATGAGTCACAGTCTGTTAACCATAGACAGATATAAAACCCATATAAGGGTCAGCTGCCGAAGGCAGCTGTATGACGTCTACTAAATATACCTATAACAGACTAATTCTGTGTTGTTTCTTTTCTATGTTGTACTAACACACTTCAGCATGATCGGTATTTCCATATCCACTTCCTATATCACATGCTAGTAACGCATGTATACATACATCTACTTGTTTGTTCTTTCTGTTCTATACTTATGCATGCTTGCTACTTCAACGGTTTCTATATTACATGCTATATATGGTTCTTCAATCGGTAGAGTCGCACAGTGACCGCAATTAATATCATGCCATTGCTTTGGCTTCCACTTCCAGACTTGTTTTGACCCTTCAGCATTTTTCAGCCGTTTGTGCATTAAACTTAACCTGTGTCACCCTCTGCTTCATTACACCATATACAAGCATGCGTATTAATGGCACAATATGATCTTTCTACCTGTATTTAATGTCTACTGGTTTTCATTTACTTGTTCTTGTAACACTCCTGAATTGTTTATTAACGTCTCATCATTTAAACATTACTAGTATGTTAAGATACAATATAAAATGCACATACAAATGTACAGAATGACATTCAATAATAGAAGTATGAGACACTTGTACAGGACATTCCATAATAGAAGTATGAGACACTTGTACAGCATGACATTCAATAATAGAAGTATGAGACACTTGTACAGAATGACATTCAATAATAGAAGTATGAGACACTTGTACAGAATGACATTTAATAATAGAAGTATGAGACACTTGTACAGAATGACATTCCATAATAGAAGTATGAGACACTTGTACAGAATGACATTCCATAATAGAAGTATGAGACACTTGTACAGAATGACATTCAATAATAGAAGTATGAGACACTTGTACAGAATGACATTCAATAATAGAAGTATGAGACACTTGTACAGAATGACATTCAATAATAGAAGTATGAGACACTTGTACAGAATGACATTCAATAATAGAAGTATGAGACACTTGTACAGAATGACATTCCATAATAGAAGTATGAGACAATAATAGAAGTATGAGACACTTGTACAGAATGACATTCAATAATAGAAGTATGAGACAATAATAGAAGTATGAGACACTTGTACAGAATGACATTCAATAATAGAAGTATGAGACACTTGTACAGAATGACATTCAATAATAGAAGTATGAGACACTTGTACAGAATGACATTCAATAATAGAAGTATGAGACAATAATGGAAGTATGAGACACTTGTACAGAATGACATTCAATAATAGAAGTATGAGACAATAATAGAAGTATGAGACAAGGAATGTAACTTTATTATTAGTACCCGACATTTTCTATATCAGACCTTTAAAACAAAATATAGTTAATACCAAGCTGAGATTTGGTATTTCGTGAGGCCTTACATGATCATTGATGCTCAAGTTTTAACTGTCATTGTTAATGTACATTCTATATATTTATATCCGATATATGTGCAATATTTAGCTAACATTTTAAAATATCTTAAAACAATTAGTATATAACATCAGATGTTTTGTGACCTGATTAACTTTAAATTAGTCAATTTGTACTTTCTCATTTGAATCAAGAGGAATGAGTGTTTTTCTACATAATTATAACTTAACGCACTATTTACACCATTAACTGATTATTAGATACATTTGTTTTATATATATATAATATTTATGCAGGGCAAATTTGCTTCCCTTCTGATACCATAAAAGAAGGTTGAATTATATCTATTCAATCTCTCTTAACTTAAATAAACTATAGACTATTGCCCATGCTGCTCACTGTCACTTTTAATTTCTGTATAACATCTTTTATTTGTTATAACGATTACTATTTAAATTGAACTTGCATTTTATAATTCTATATTTTCTTATTAAGGACGAAGAGGTAAGATACACAGTAACCTTTAATTACTTATCTAATTTACAATTAATTGCATGTTTTTTCTTTATATAAAACGAGAAAAGTATAGAATAGAATTTAACACAACACAACAAAAAAATCGCCGTCAAGCGGTACTCTTTCTTTAAATAATAAAGTGTACATATTTTTTATTTATTCTGTATCAAAGGTATTGTAATCTATATGAAATAGTTGTCCCGGCGTTTAAAAATATTAATAAGTGTAAATGGGATATTGTCAAAGCCTCCGTTTGTCCGTCTGCCTGTCTGTCGTAGCAAACATTTAGGGTTTAGGAGTTATCATCCGCGCACGAGTATTCTACCGCTGGTGGTAGGAGGTATGGGTTATGAAAAAATAATTCAAAATAATTTATTTCGTAATTACCTAAGCCAATAATTGTATCTTAAGTGATCATTATTTTGTTCCGAAATAAAACATGATATTTATAAGGCCGTCGGTCCGTCTGTCCGTTATCATGCCTTATCTTAAATCATTCAGTGAAATTTAACTAAAGTTGGTCTATGCTTTATCCACATGATAACGGCCTGCCGGAGCAACGCTTTTTTGGCTACGTATGCGCTAAAGGTCAAATACACCAACACAAATCAATTACTATGGCATTTATTTCCATATTTTTCACATAAATAAGTAGATATATTCGTCTATGACAGAAAAACAACATATCAAACGTATTATTTCAAACTGCTATGTCTTTGAAGGCTGTCTAAGGAAGTGGGTTGGGTGTGGGTTGGGTGAGGTGGGGTAGGGGTGGCGGAGGGTGAGTAGTGTTTGGGGATAGGGTTATGGGGGAAGGATCAAAGTCATTTTTTTAAATTATATCATACTGAAATGGTCTAGTTTATATTATTGTCATTTATTCTGCACTTTATAATCATTATGATTAAGATGAATTAGTTTAGATTTAACGAACAACTTAACACTTTTAACAAGTTATTTTTGCTCTGAAATTTTATATTATTGAGTGTGCGTTATATAGTTACATGCTATAAGGAAACACTATTTGATTTAATTTGAACACGGAGATATCGCTCACATGCCAAATTATCGGAACCGATCGGATTGCATATCGTGGCATTTGTTATATACTATTTGATACCGCCACAAACCAACAGCGCCTTTGGCGGGTTCAGGGTTCTAGCCTTATATAAGGCAACATTTTTGTATGCCCCCGAAGGTTGGCATATAGTAGTCGCACTGTCTGTCCGTCTGGCATTCCTGGACGGATTTTCAAATAACTTGGCTCAAGTGCTCACCACAACAAGACGACTTGTCGCGCATAAAACCAAGGTCCGTGGCTCCAAGGTCAAGCTCACACTTAGAGGTCAAAGGTCAAATCGTCTCTGGTCAATAACTCTGGCATTCCTGGACGGATTTTCAAATTACTTGGCACAAGTGCTCACCACAACAAGACGACGTGTCGCGCACAAAACCCAGGTCCGTGGCTCCAATGTCAAGGTCACACTTAGAGGTCAAAGATCAAATCGTGTCCGGTCAATAACTCTGGCATTCCTGGACCGATTTTCAAATAACTTGCAACAATTGATCACCACAACAAGACGACATGTTGCGCACAAAATCCAGGTCCGTGGCGCCAAGGTCACGGTCAAAGGTCAAATCGAGTTCGGTCAATAACTCTGGCATTCCTGGACTGATTTTCAAATAACTTGCCACAATTGCTCACCACAACAAGACGACATGTTGCGCACAAAATCCAGGTCCGTAGCGCCAAGGTCACGGTCACACTTAGAGGTCAAAAGTCAAATCGTGTCTGGTCAATAACTCTGGCATTCCTGGACGGATTTTCAAATAACTTAGAACAAGTGCTCACCACAACCAGACGACGTGTTGCGCACAAAATCCAGGTCCGTGGCTACAAGGTCAAGGTCACACTTAGAGGTCAAAAGTCAAATCGTGTCTGGCCAATAACTCTGGCATTCCTGGACGGATTTTCAAATAACTTAAAACATTTTACAACCATGGTACATCATGTAAATAAATAAACTCAAATAAGAATTTTGTTTCCAACAAAATTCCTAGCTTGTTAAAATACAAGATAATCATACGTATTACGTCAATGATAACATACTTGTCTGTGTGTTATTAACCTCACGTTCCGTATGTCAACACCTGTACTTTTATTATGCACCAGTCAGTCAATGATAACATACTTGTCTGTGTGTTATTAACCTCCCCTTCCGTATGTCAACACCTGTACTTTTATTATTCACCAGTCAGTCAATGATAACATACTTGTCTGTGTGTTATTAACCTCAACCTTCCGTATGGCAACACCTGTACTTTTATTATTCACCAGTCAGTCAATGATAACATACTTGTCTGTGTGTTATTAACCTCAACCTTCCGTACGGCAACACCTGTACTTTTATTGTGCACCAGTCAGTCAATGATAACATACTTGTCTGTGTGTTATTAACCTCCCCTTCCGTATGTCAACACCTGTACTTTTATTATTCACCAGTCAGTCAATGATAACATACTTGTCTATGTGTTATTAACCTCAACCTTCCGTATGGCAACACCTGTACTTTTATTATGCACCAGTCAGTCAATGATAACATACTTGTCTGTGTGTTATTAACCTCCCCTTCCGTATGGCAACACCTGTACTTTTATTGTGCACCAGTCAGTCAATGATAACATACTTGTCTGTGTGTTATTAACCTCCCCTTCCGTATGTCAACACCTGTACTTTTATTATGCACCAGTCAGTCAATGGTAACATACTTGTCTGTGTGTTATTAACCTCCCCTTCCGTATGGCAACACCTGTACTTTTATTGTGCACCAGTCAGTCAATGATAACATACTTGTCTGTGTGTTATTAACCTCCCCTTCCGTATGGCAACACCTGTACTTTTATTATGCACCAGTCAGTCAATGATAACATATTTGTCTGTTTGTTATTAACCTCCCCTTCCGTATGTCAACACCTGTACTTTTTATTATGCACCAGTCAGTCAATGATAACATACTTGTCTGTGTGTTATTAACCTCCCCTTCCGTATGTCAACACCTGTACTTTTATTATGCACCAGTCAGTCAATGATAACATACTTGTCTGTGTGTTATTAACCTCCCCTTCCCTTTGGCAACACCTGTACTTTTATTGTGCACCAGTCAGTCAATGATAACATACTTGTCTGTGTGTTATTAACCTCCCCTTCCGTATGTCAACACCTGTACTTTTATTATGCACCAGTCAGGCAATGATAACATACTTGTCTGTGTGTTATTAACCTCCCCTTCCGTATGGCAACACCTGTACTTTTATTATGCACCAGTCAGTCAATGATAACATACTTGTCTGTGTGTTATTAACGTCCCCTTCCCTTTGGCAACACCTGTACTTTTATTGTGCACCAGTCAGTCAATGATAACATACTTGTCTGTGTGTTATTAACCTCCCCTTCCGTATGTCAACACCTGTACTTGTATTATGCACCAGTCAGTCAATGATAACATACTTGTCTGTGTGTTATTAACCTCAACCTTCCGTATGGCAACACCTGTACTTTTATTATTCACCAGTCAGTCAATGATAACATACTTGTCTGTGTGTTATTAACCTCAACCTTCCGTACGGCAACACCTGTACTTTTATTGTGCACCAGTCAGTCAATGATAACATACTTGTCTGTGTGTTATTAACCTCCCCTTCCGTATGTCAACACCTGTACTTTTATTATTCACCAGTCAGTCAATGATAACATACTTGTCTGTGTGTTATTAACCTCCCCTTCCGTATGTCAACACCTGTACTTTTATTATGCACCGGTCAGTCAATGATAACATACTTGTCTGTGTGTTATTAACCTCCCCTTCCGTATGGCAACACCTGTACTTTTATTGTGCACCAGTCAGTCAATGATAACATACTTGTCTGTGTGTTATTAACCTCCCCTGCCGTATGGCAACACCTGTACTTTTATTATGCACCAGTCGGTCAATGATAACATACTTGTCTGTGTGTTATTAACCTCCCCTTCCGTATGGCAACACCTGTACTTTTATTGTGCACCAGTCAAGTAAATACAGTCGGTACTAACTTACGACTGTATTATGTTATCTTACAAAGGATGACGAGGTAAGATTTAGAGCAAACGATGCAACCGCTTATACGAGTTTAATGAAGACCAGTTTTGCATTCTTGCTTTACTATTGTGCACGGCATGTTCGATCATGCAGATATATTAAATGCATATTTATATAAGGAGCCAACATATTATAGTGTAACGCTACATGCGTACGCTAACTGACGATATGAGATATTGATATTATAGAATTATATAATACATTTCTATAATAGATACAATTATATAATACATTTCTATAATAGATACAATTCAGTAAACACCGGCTTATACTGTTGACTATATTACAATTCAGTAATAAGTTATTAAGGAGATTTTATTTCAGCTTTTGAAAATTAACACAAGATCAGGTTAGCTTAAGTATTTTACAATAATATCCCATTTGTTCAATTTAGACTGATCTATTAATGCTTTGATTTGAGTTATAATTGAATATTAAACGACCTTAATAGTGTGAACAAATAAAAGAGTAAACGAAAATGGTAAACGCTATATTGACGCTGTCTCCCAATTGTGAATGTCGCCGACTCTCGTTCAATGTCTATAAGTGTATGTAAATAGCGTCACCGTTCAAAATTGCCTTCAGTCACAGCCACTAAATAATTCAAAATATGTAGGCCAGTTTCATTTGACGCATAGTTCAACTTTAATATAATAAATAACCAGAATAACTTATATAGTTATCAATATTGCAATATAAAATATAATGATTGATTAATACTAAGTCTGTCACGCAGGTAAATGTTTTTATGTAATATGCATGTATTTTATTGCGATTTAGGGTTGAATAAAATACGATTCGACATCATAAAGCTTTACAAAGTTTTACATACTCCATGTATATTGTTTGACTAGGGAGGGTATGTTATTACGCATTAATATTTCTATGTTCTAAGCCTTTCTAAAAACACTGGATTAAATAAAACATGTGTTACAATATTACATATCCCCTAATACCGTAAAGTAGTTCAGCCAAATGTTTGTTTTGCATTCTGTGTTCTGATGACAAAAGAGTTGGCAGCCAGATGCCTGTTTTGATTGCAGCCAGATGCCTGTTTTGATTGCAGCCAGATGCCTGTTTTGATTGCAGACTTTTCAATAATATCCAGTAACTTCACCGTCATTGGCAGTTAACTTGTATTCAAAATAACGGTCAACTACGTTTACAATACGCCTCTCATTCACGTTCTTTAATGTTTAAAATGTGAAGATTATTAATGTATTTCTAACACTTGCTCCTCCCTGGAAAGCAAACACAGAGATTACAATGCTGGGTAAACATTTCATATCGCATGTACCTGTAGTAAAAGTAGATACAAACGTCGAATTAGAAATGTTGCATTCACAGAAATTAAATCAAATGAAACGGGTTGCTTCGTCCCGTTAACGCATCAGATAAGGGTATATTGGGACAGCAACCTCAGAGGGAGATGAGATGAAGTATAGTGTTCTCCATCAGACATGCTTCCGCCAGGGGGCGGTAAAGAGGTTTGTAGCTCAAAAGCGCGATGCCTTATCTACTGAACCACCGAGGCCTCTAAAACACCTTTCCAAACAACAATAACAAGGACAAAAAGTGAAGTCAAAAATGCGACACCACACGCATAAAAGGGCTGATAAAAGAGGTACCGCCTTGAAATGTTCAGTTATAAAACTGCCGCTGGGGGGGGGGGATTAGGGTGCACCAAACCCCACTCGTTCCCTACTTTCATCCCAGTTACACGGGGCAGTGTAGGACAGTGGAAATATGTCCTCCTCTACAAGCCATGCAGCTTTAATTAATAGACGTTGTAGCATGTTTGGTAACATTGCAGCTGTAATAGACGTTGTAGCATGTTTGGTAACATTGCAGCTTTAATAGGCGTTGTAGCATGTTCGGTAACAGTTCCTTTGATGAATGCAAAGCATTAAGTCGTTTAATTTAGAGTAACTAAATGGACGTGGCTATACCGTACTACAACTACTAGATAGAGGAAGTTAGAGTACGGTCACTCTGTCGTCACAGTGTTACTAAGTAATTCATGCTACAAAAAAGATAGTCTGTTTCAGCTCGTTGGTTATTTAAACACCTCGATGGGCTCTGCCCATCTCGGTGTTTAAATTAGCCAACTCGCTTAGACCAGACTCTGTCTATTACACAGAAGTAAAACACAAAGATGATCATGTGTATATGAATAGTTTCAAGAGAATGTAGCGACACAGACAAATCATCTTTATCATTGAGAGTTCTGAACAATTTGAATAAGCGTGAAATATTTATCAAAATAGGATGCTAAACAAAGAAGATATGATCATTTGAAAGTTCTGTTGAAACGGATATGGAAGCCACCATTTTGAGAGCCATGACATCACAGTTCTAAATGACCATATTTATTATAAATCTGAAAATGTACTGATTTATAGGGAAATTAGAACAACAACTGTATGAAAAATGTGTATACGTAATGACAAATGTTTTATATGACCAGTAAAGGGTTTTAAATTTATTTAAAGTGATTTTTGTTTGCTTTAAAAGATATTGATCAATATTCCATATATGGTAATTTGGAACTATGACGTCTAAATGGCGGCTCCCATATCCGTTATTAGAACAACTTTCACAATTCTTTCAACTTTTTTCAAGTTTTTCAGAACTCACAATAATGCATAGATCCGGTCTGTCAATCAAACAGTTGACCAATTAAAATCACATGAGGTATTTACCCCGTTACATAAAGCACATGCTGTCCCACAAACAAACATTTTATACACTAGAACACATGGTAATGTTTGCGGCCAAAATTGAGCTTGGACAATGGTGGGCGGGGTTTATCGATTTGTACGGATGTATGTATAGAGCTTGTTGGCTGTGTCGCTTCATTCCCAACTCATTATGTCAACTCGCAATATTAGTTTGATGCTTCATACCGTTTTAATTCGCTGACATTTTCAAGTAAAGTTTTAGATTATGCCATTATTAATTGTTTTATTTGTATGTGTGCCGTTCATGTTCTTACCATAGCTTTCTGTATTACGCCTGAATACATGGACACACGCCTGAATACATGGACACACGACAATTGTAGTTAACGAGCATCAAAACTAGCACCATTTATTGATCCATTGTTCACTTTAATAAGTAAAAAAAGGCAATACAAATACAATATAGGGTTACAAATACAACATAGAGTTACAAATACAATATAGAGTTACAAATACAATATAGAGTTTTCAGTTTTCTTCGTTATTGTAACTTGCCATTAAATATAGTATTGGTGCAATATACTCAACAATTAGTTATATGCATAACCAATTTGTTTTGACAGAACTATTCCAAAATGTATATTAATCATTGGCAAATATGCAAATTAACTAGAAAAACTAACAGGACGTCGCGAGTTTAAAAATAATAAAGATTGCTGTGTGTTCCTTTAAAAATAATTTGCCATGAACTTTATGTTTTGCTAACAGACAATTGTTAACCTTTCACTTGTGTTTTATTTGGTTGTCCGTATACTGAAACAACACTAATAGGGTTTAATAAAAGACAATGTATATGACATCACAAACATGGGTCGATAATAGGGCTACCGCCTTTGAACGGTCAGTTGTAAACCAGGTTCTAAGGTGCATCAAACCTTTCTCTTACCCTATTGTCATATAAAGAAATGATTGTAACTTTTATATTAAGGGTTCGGGAAAAAATGGAAAGAAGAAAATACAACAGGAACAAATATTTGAGAAAGGTTATAAGGTAAGCTGTTTCTCCTCTTGTTTTATAGTATGCAGGCGGAGATGTGCCTTGTTTTATAGTATGCAGGCGGAGATGTGCCTTGTTTTATAGTATGCAGGCGGAGATGTGCACAAGAAAACTATATTTTTATCGTACTGGCAAAAATCCTGCAACCCGATTGGTTGAGTTCAAACATTTACGACTATTAAATAGAGGATACTACATAACCCGTCGCAAATCCAGTCATATGACGTTCAACCGTCAAAAACGTGACGTCATTATGTTTTATTTCAATGCGTTTGGGAGTCAAAGATAATGAAATGCGTTAGAAACGGGCCGACGCGTCGCCATTAAACAACATTTGCGACCATTAAACGACTGATATACGGTCGCAAAATTCAAAATGTCAATACAGTTAACCCTATAGTTATGTGTTACTTTATATGTTTGACACATATCGATATTGAAACCATGATATTTACATTTATGCCAACAATGTACATTTTATCATAGGCAGTTTTGCCATATATATAAATATATAAAATATCCACATTGAAAATCGAATGGTATTTTCATATGAGAATAATATTCTTATATAAAGGGAGCCACGTATATGTATAGGATAGAGCATGAGTTTTGCACGCGTACGGGGAGATAATGCACGAGCGTTAGCGAGTGCATTATCGTCCGTACACGTGCAAGATTCATGCTCTATTGTATTTATACCACAATAACTAACATATGCTGTGTATATACTCGAGTATTACACGATGCATAATGTGTATTTAGGCTATTGTGGTATAATTATCATATACAACGTATCATGTGATATTTGTATATATATAATAGGAGTTTCATAGATATAATAGGAGTTTCATATAATTTTCATATGAAAATACATTTATAGAGTTTTGTTATTAAAACATACACTTTTTATGAAAAAAAATATTTATTCAACTTTATATGATCTCAACTTTGTATGAACTCGGTCAATACGTAAAAAGCGTCTCCACGACAACCGACTTTATACCTCTATATAATCGTTGAGACACTGTGACGTCGATAACCGACTATATACCTCTATATAATCGTTGAGACACTGTGACGTCTATAACCGACTATATACCTCTATATATACCTCTATATAATCGTTGAGACACTGTGACGTCGATAACCGACTATATACCTCTATATAATCGTTGAGACACTGTGACGTCGATAACCGACTATATAACTCTATATAATCGTTGAGACACTGTGACGTCGATAACCGACTATATACCTCTATATAATCGTTGAGACACTGTGACGTCGATAACCGACTATATACCTATATAATCGTTGAGACACTGTGACGTCGATAACCGACTATATAACTCTATATAATCGTTGAGACACTGTGACGTCGATAACCGACTATATAACTCTATAGCATCGTTCAGACAACGATGCTATAGAGTTATATAGTCGGTTTTCGTGTTGTTTACGTATTGATAGAGTTCATACGGTGTGATGATTGTCATATTAAAAGTTTTAAATAAGAATCATGCACTGATGCTTTTATGTAATTATCATATAATAGGTATCATATGAGAATCATATACGAATATATAAAACGTATGTGTGGCAAAAATATATTTATGAAATGACGTGATTATTGCGCTTACAGAAACGTATACGGGAGAACTTGCGAAATGCAGCGGCCGGTGACGACATCGAAGCTCTAGAGAAGTCCATGGAAATATTCGTTAACAACAAATTAGAAGATGGAGGGGACTTCTCAGAAGCCGAGCGGAGATTAGAATTTTTACAAATTCGAAAAGGTATTGAGGCTGTACTGAGCCATGAGAATCGAAACGTTGTACGAATCCAAGAATACCAGCCGCGTTTAACAATTACAATAAAATGGAGTTCCATAGGATCAAACCATACCTTATTAAAATAGTATCCATAATGTTCATATCTATCGCATACACTAATAACTTTCGTAACGGTTTTATTATTTGAATATACGGTACTGTACATCATAATTATACTCAAGCCTTTAAACATATTGCAATTACATTTGTTTTGCTATTTATCAGTCAAAAAGATAAAAGTAGATGAAAATAAGTCGAAAAGAATCACATAACTCAGTCCACAGGAACTGGTCACTTTTAATTTTTGACTTCTATTATTATAATTGTCTATAAAGGAGATGAATGGGAAATTTTGGAAAATGCTGGTGTTCTTTTTCAGAGGTCAAGCAGACGTTTGAAACAATCTCAATTACATGCATACTATATACTAACATGTGCAGAAATGAATTTCCTATCCAACAATACCTTTCTTCCTACGATCCCTTGTAAATTCGCTGAGATATCCGAGTTCAAAGTCACCAAAGTGCAATTTCATACTGATCGTCGTTTGTCTATGTCCCCCAATGTAAACAAATGAATTTTACCGAAAATCAGGTGTCCGTTAATTCCGGCGCAGTATTCCAGCTTCAATTCACAATCAATTCACAAACGTAAAGCACCGATACGTAAATAAATCCATATTTTATCAGTTTGCATAGTCCGTATCACGAGAAAGTCACATAACAACGAGTATTTCGCCACTTGTTATCGACACTAGCAGACTTTACAAATGAAACCGCCATTTTCAAATGATTTACGGGGCCGAATGACGTCATAATGCGAATCTAACAGCTATGGTAAGTATTTTTACTTTTTAATATTATTCTTGAATATATTAGAAAATGCGTTTGTGCTTATCCATAACACTATTATAATCAATACTATTATAATCAATAATAGTGTTATGGATAAGCACAAGCGTATTTAATAATATATTCAAGAATACTTTTAAAAAGTTTTTTTTTTACCATAGATGTTAGGTTCGCATTATGACGTCATTCGGACCCGTAATTCATTTAAAAATGGCGGTTTCATTTGTAAAGTCTGCTAGTGCCGATAACAAGTGGCGAAATACTCGTTGTTATGTGACTTTCTCGTGATACGGACTATGCAAACTGATAAAATATGGATTTATTTACGTATCGGTGCTTTACGTTAGTGAATTGATTGTGAATTGAAGCTGGAATACTGCGCCGGAATTAACGGACACCTGATTTTCGGTAAAATTCATTTGTTTCTGCACATGTTAGTATATAGTGTGCATGTAATTGAGATTGTTTCAAACGTCTGCTTGACCTCTGAAAAAGAACACCAGCATTTTCCAAAATGTCCCATTCATCTCCTTTATAGACAATTATAATAATAGAAGGCAAAAATTAAAAGTGACCAGTTCCTGTGACTCAGTAATCCAAAAACACGCTTATTGTTACAGTTGCATACCGATTAATACAACTGTTATATTGATTTATATGGACATATAATGTAAATGCTTGAGTTGAGAGGTTATCGGTATTTGAAATTACACATTTATGAAGTGACCTTCGCATTTCAGATATACGAGATGCTTGCATGAGAAATCATCCTGTAGTACTAGATAGATCAATCAAGAAGGTTGAGGCATCGCCATACAAGAGGCAACTTAAACCGTACTTGGATAGAGCGTATTACCTTAAACAACATCAGGACGAACTGGAAACGTAAGTTAACCCATACCTAGACATTAAACAAAACCAGGACAAACTGGAAACGTAAGTTAACCCATACCTAGACATTAAACAACACCAGGACAAACTGGAAACGTAAGTTAACCCGTACCTAGACATTAAACAACACCAGGACGAACTGTGAACGTAAAACAAACCGCACTTAGACATAGAGTTCTACCTTAAACCACTCCAGGACGAACTGTGAACGTAAAACAAACCGCACTTAGACATAGAATTCTACCTTAAACCACTCCAGGACGAACTGGGACGTAAAACAAACCGCACTTAGACATAGAGTTCTACCTTAAACAACTCCAGGGCGAATGGGAACGTAAAACAAACCGCACTTAGACATAGAGTTCTACCTTAAACCACTCCAGGACGAACTGGGAATGACATAAAGTTCTACCTTAAACAACTCCAGGACGAACTGGGAACGTAGAAATAGAGTTGTACCTTAAAACCACTCCAGGACGAAATGGGAACGTAAAACAAACCGCACTTAGACATAGAGTTCTACCTTAAACAACCCCAGGACGAACTGGGAACGTAAAACAAACCGCACTTAGACATAGAGTTTTACCTTATACAACTCCATGATGAACTGGAAACCAGGATGAACTGGAAACCAGGATTAACTGGAAACGTTAAAAAGTAACCCGTATGTAGACATTTACCAACACCAGCTTCAATTAAACAGTACCTATATTTGTAACGAAATGGCAACGTCATTTAAATCGTACCTATTCATTAAAAAACATCAGGACAAACCGGAAACGTCAGTTAAAACTTACTTAGACAACCACAACAACAGGACAAATTGAAAACATTAGTTAAACCGTACTTAGACATAACACAACATCATGACGAACTAGAAACATTAGTTAAACCGTATTTAGACATTAAATTACGCAGCATCATACATGACGAATTGAAAACATTAGTTAAACCATATCTAGACATTACACAACATCACCTTAGTTAAACCGTTCTTAGACATTACACAACATCACCTTAGTTAAACCGTTCTTAGAGATTACACAACATCAGGACGAATTTTGATAGAGCGTACCACCTGGACGAACTGTACGCTTGTCAAAAATACTATAACCTGCGAAGTGCACTCTCACATAAAATGTCTTTACGAGAATTTGGCGTTTTGTGGAAATTGTTCAAGTGGCACGAGTCAGAAGTCACTGTTAAATACATGTGCCTTGTTATACCAGTCATTTCTATAACAAGTATCCGTATAGTTTCAAAAGAAGAGCTGGGACAGATTCACAGAAAAAGTAGAATGCAAGTAGAATGCATGTACGAACAGTAGCGTAAAGTCCTTAACTATTTGTGATTATTTTCCCTACAAAAAAAAACACGCTTTTTTTTAGTGACAACACATATTTGGACATCACCCCTACACATCACACACCCAACATCCGATTTTATATTATTTTCGAGTCAAAGAGACTGTCTTGCCTGGATACTTCTTTGTGGAATATCTGCATATATAATAATTTGCACAACTTAGTTCATCAACTAACAGTAAAACCGCTGTGGGCATTTGATGATTTCAACTGTGCACAAAACAAAATGACGGCGAATGTATGGAACGCCATGACTGTTTTATGATGTTACCGATTAATATATTCAGTGCATTTCCCTTTATATGTGGCAGACCTTTCATGATATGCAGTGCGTTTTTAATTATATATGGTAAATAAATATTTATATGTGGTACATATTTTAATATACGTGGTGGATACGTCTTTATATTCGGTGGTTTCATTTGCATTATATTCGATATAAACGGCTTTATACGTGGTGCATTTCTTATGATATGCTATATGCTGTAGTTTTTTCATTATGATGATGAAATCAATCGGAACAAGGGCCAGCAGAGCTATGGGATGGCGAGTTATCCGTCGTCCGTCCGTCGTCCGTCCGTTAACTTGTACATCGGACAAGTTCGAAAACCAGCCATATCGGACTAGTAACATCGGAGTTATGGCCCTTGATTTAGTTAAAAATGCTATATTTTGCCTTGTTAAGACGATAGGGGCTTCATTTTTCATCCGATCTTTGAAAAACTTTATCAGATTGTTAATATCAATGAAAGCTTGGACAAGTTTGAAAACCAGCCAGATCGGACAAGTAACAGCAGGGTTATGGCCCTTGATTTAGTTAAAAATGCTATATTTTGCCTCGTTCAGACAATAGGGCCTTCATTTTTTGTCAACCGATCTTTATTCAACTTTATCAGATTGTTAATATCAATGAAAGCTCGGAAAATATCGAAAACCTGCCAGATCGGACCAGTAACAGCGGAGTTATGGCCCTTGATTTAGTTAAAAATGCTATATTTTGCCTCGTTAAGACGATAGGGCCTTCATTTTTCATCCGACCTTTACCAAACTTTACCAGATTGTTAATATCAATGAAAGCTCGGGCAAATTCGAAAACGAGCCAGATCGGACAATTTACACTGGAGTTATGGCCCTTGACTTTCTGAAATATGCTATATTTTCCCTCGTTAAGACATTAAGGCCTTCACTTTTCATCAGGTCTTTACCAATTTTACCAGATTGTTAATACTTATCAATGAAAGCTCAGACAAGTTCGAAAACCAGCCAGATTGGACCATTAACATCGGAGTTATGACTCTTGATTTTCTGAATGTTGCTGTATTTTGGCATCATTAAGACGAAAGGGCCTTCATCTAGTTGTGCATATAATCGCCGTGTTCCAGTTGAATGATTTTTGGCAGAGTTATGGCCCTTTAAACGTTTTAATACGCAAACTTTGTCCGGACTAGTTCTCCTGAACCCCTCGCCGGATTTCAACGAAACTTTGCAGGGATGATCAGCACCAAGCTTAGTTGTACATATCATCGTCGTGTTCCGGTTTACATATTTTTTGGCGGAGTCATGACGCTTTAAAGTTTTTTTTATACAAAAACATTTTCCGGGCTAGTTCTCCTAAACCTCTGGCGAAGCTTGACAAGTTTGATTAGTGTCAAGTTGTGCATATCATCGCCATATTCCAGTTGAATGATGTTTGGCAGAGTTATGGCCCTTTAAATGTTTTAATACAAAACCATTGCTCAGATTAGTCTCTTATGAACTCTTTGCCGGATGTCAACACATCTGGGCGGGGATGATCAGTACCAAGCTTAGTTGCGCATGTCATTGCCGTGTTCTGGTTGAATGAGTTTTGGCCCCTTTAAGGTCTTAATGCACACACTTTGCCCCAACTAATTTTCCTAATCCCCTCGCCGGATTTCAACGAATCTTGGCAGGGATGATTAGTACCAAGCCTAGTTGCGCATTTCATTGTCGTGTTACAATTGAATGCATTTTGGCAGAGTTATGACCCTGGATTAAAGGTTTATACACTAACTTTGTGCAGATTAGTTCTCCTGAACCTCTTGCTGGATTTAAACAAAATTTGGCAGGGATGATCAGTACCAAGCCTAGTTGCATATGTCATCGCCATGTTCCGATTGAATGACTTTTGAAAGAGTTATAGCCATAACGTTTATCTTCAGCCAGCAGAGCGTCCACAGGCCCTCTTGGGCCTCTTGTTTTTCAATGCTTTAGCATAAACAAACTTATATTTTGCCCAACAGGGAGGAAGGGTGACAAATAACAGAGGAAGGGTAACACATTAAAGAGAGAAAGGGTGACATATTACAGAGGGGAAGGGTGACTCATTACAGGGAGAAAGGGTGACACATTACAGAGGTGAAGGGTGACACATTACAGAAGGGGAAGGGTGACATTACAGAGTGGAAGAGTGACACATTACAGAGAGGAAGGATGACACATTACAGAGGGGAAGGGTGACACATTACAGAGAGGAAGGTTGACATTAAAGAGGGGAAGGGTGACATTAAAAAGCTTAAGGGTGACATATTACAGAGAGGAAGGGTGACATTACAGAGGGGAAGGGTGAAATTACATAGGGGAAGGGTGACACCTTACAGAGGGGAAAGGTGACATTACAGAGGGGAAGGGTGACACAATACAGAGGGGAAGGGTGACACATTACAGAGGGGAAGGGTGACACATTACAGAGAGGAAGGGTGACACATTACAGAGGGGAAGGGTGACATTACAGAGGTGAAGGGTAAAACATTACAAAAGGAAAGGGTGACATTACAGAGAGGAAGGATGACATTACAGAGGGGAAGGGCGACATTGCAGAGAGGAAGGGTGACACATTACAGAGAGGAAGGGTGACACATTACAGAGGGAAGGGTGACACATTACATAGATGGAGGGTGACACATTATATAGGGGAAGGGTGACACATTACAGAGGGGAAGGGTGACACATTACAGAGAGGAAGGGTGACACATAACAGAGGGGAAGGGTGACATTACAGAGGTGAAGGGTGAAACATTACAAAAAGGAAGGTAGACATCACAGAGAGGAAGGGTGACATTACAGAAGGGGAGGGCGACATTGCAGAGAGGAAGGGTGACACATTACAGAGAGGAAGGGTGACACATTACAGCGGGGAAGAGTGACACATTACAGAGATGGAGGGTGACACATTACAGAGGGGAAGGGTGACATTACAGAGGGGAAGGGTGACACATTACAGAGGAAAAAGGTGACATTACAGAGGGAAAGGGTGACACATTACAAAGGGGAATAGTGACATTACAGCGGGGAAGGGTGACACATTACAGAGAGAAAGGGTGACACATTACAGAGAGGAAGGGTGACACATTTCAGAGGTGAAGGGTGATACATTACATAGTGGAAAAGGTGACTCATTACAGAGGGGAAGAGTTACATTACAGAGGGGAAGGGTAACACATTACAGAGAGAAAGGGTGACACATTGCAGAGGGGAAGGGTGACATTACAGAGGGGAAGGTTGACATTACAGAGGGAAATGGTGACATTACAGTGACGAAGTGTGGAATTACGGATGGGAAGGATGACACATTACAGAAGGGAAGGGTGACGCATTACAGAGGGGGAAGGGTGACATATTACAGAGAGGAAGTTGACATTACAGAGGGGAAGGGTGACACATTACAGAGAGGAAGATGACACATTACAGAGTTGAAGGAGGGGTGCCACATTACAAAGAGGAAGGCTGACGAAGGTAGGGTGACCTTAAAGTGATGAAGGGTGACACATTACAGTACAGAGAGGAAGGGTGACATTACAGACGGGAAGAGTGACACATTACAAAGGGGAAGGGCGACATTACAGAGAGGAAGGGTGACATTACAGAGGTGAAGGGTGACATTAAAGAGGGGAAGGATGGCATTACAGAGAGGAAGGGTGACACATTACAGAGGGGAAGGGTTGACACGTTAAAGAGAGGACGGGTGACATTACAGCGTGGACGGGTGACACATTACAGAGGGGACGGATGACACATTATAGAGGGAAGGGTCACATTACAGAAAGAAAGGGTGACACATTACAGAAGGGAAAGATGACACATTACAGAGGGAAGGATGACACATTACAGAGGGGAAGGGTGACATATTACAACGGGGAAGGGTGACATATCACAGAGAGGAAGAGTGACATTATAGTGGGGAAGGGAGACACATTACAGAGGGGAAGGGTGACATTACGGAGGGGAAGGATGACACATTACAGAGGGGAAGGGTGACATTACAAAGTTGAAGGGTGACTCATTACAGAGCGGAAGTGTGACACATTAAAGGGAGAAAGGGTGACACATTATAGAGGAGAGCCGCTTGTCCAGTGGGGTTAAACTTTCTTCGCAGAAAAGTGAACTGTCTACTGTCTACTGTCTACTGTCTAGAATTCAAATAACGATTTTGTCATTTTGCAGTGTGTTTTTATTGTTTTGTTTTATTAAAAAAAAGCATTTTCGTGTCTAGGCAGGTAATGTAAACATATCCCCTGTCAATAATCCTTAACTCCAATCCTACATTGCAGTTTCCGCCATGATGTATCCAATATGGAACAGTCTACTATATCAGAGATTAGAAGTTATCATCACCCACCCCCTGGGGTTCACGAAACCATGATCGCCACATATATGGTCATTGGCTATCCCGAAGACCATCTCGTGGTAAGTCAAACTATATACCATGTTCATTTTATTTACTCAATATAAGTCATTAGAAAGCGAATTTAGGTGTGAAGGAATAACCAAATAAGGGGTTTTCCTAGTTACAAACATACAATAGACATTACATGCAATACATATTGATCGATATAACTTAAAAACATAGGATCGATACAACATAACATGTATATTGATCAATATAACATGTAATACATAATTATCGATATAACATGCAATACATATTGATCGGTATAACATACAATCCATATAAAACCGATATAATATTGCTCGGTATAACATATAATCCATATTGATATAACATGCAATACATATTGATCTATATAACATGCAATATCTCAAGATCAATATAACATACAATCCATATTGATCGATATAACATACAATACATATTGATCTATATAAGATTCAATACATATTGATCTATATAACATTCAATACATATTGATCTATATAACACGCAATACCTCGAGATCAATATAACATACAATCCATATTGATCGATATAACAAACAACATATATTGGTCGATATAACATACAATACATATTGATCTATATAACATTCAATATATATTGATCTATATAACATTCAATACATATTGATCTATATAACACGCAATACCTCAAGATCAATATAACATACAAACCATATTGATCGATATAACATACAACATATATTGGTCGATACAACATACAATCCATATTGATCGATATAACATGCAATGCATATTGGTCGATATAACATACAACACATATTGATTAATATAGCATGCAATATCTCGTGATCAATATAACATGCAATACATATTGAGCGATATAACATGTAATACCTCGTGATCAGTATAACATACATATTGATCGATATAACATGCAATACATCGTGATCAATATAACATACATATTGATCGATATAACATGCAATACCTCGTGATCAATATAACATACAATACACAGTGATCGATATAACAGCAATACTTCGGGATCAACATAACATACAATACACAGTGATCGAGATATAACATGCAATACTTCGTGATCAATATAACATACATATTGAGCGATATAACATGCAATACTTCGGGATCAATATAACATACAATACACAGTGATCGATATAACATGCAATACTTCGTGATCAATATAACATACATATTGAGCGATATAACATGCAATACTTCGTGATCAATATAACATACATAATGATCGATATAACATGCAGTACTTCGTTATCAATATAACATACAATACACAGTGATCGATATAACTTGCAATACTTCGTGATCAATATAACATACAAATTGAGCGATATAACATGCAATACCTCGTGATCAATATAACATACAATACACAGTGATCGATATAACATGCAATACTTCGTGATCAATTTAACATACATATTGAGCGATATAACATGCAATACTTCGTGATCAATATAACATACAATACAAAGTGATCGATATAACATGCAATACCTCGTGATCAATATAACATACATATTGAGCGATATAACATGCAGTACATCGTGATCAATATAACATGCAATACACAGTGATCGATATAACATGCAATACCTCGTGATCAATATAACAAATCAATATAACATACAATACACAGTGATCGATATAACATGCAATACCTCGTGATCAATATAACATATATATTGAGCGATATAACATGCAATACCTCGTGATCAATATAACATACAATACACAGTGATCGATATAACTTGCAATACTTCGTGATCAATATTACATAAAATACACAGTGATCGATATAACATGCAATACTTCGTGATCAATATAACATACAATACACAGTGATCGATATAACATGCAATACTTCGTGATCAATATAACATACATATTGCGCGATATAACATGCAATACCTCGTGATCAATATAACATACATATTGAGCGATATAACATGCAATACTTCGTGATCAATATAACATACAATACACAGAGATCGATATAACATGCAATACTTCGTGATCAATATAACATACATATTGAGCGATATAACATGCAATACCTCGTGATCAATATATCATACAATACACAGTGATCGATATAACATGCAATACCTCGTGATCAATATAACATACATATTGAGCGATATAACATGCAATATTTCGTGATCAATATAACATACAATACATAGAGATCGATATAACATGCAATACCTCGTGATCAATATAACATACATATTGAGCGATATAACATGCAATACTCGTGATCAATATAACATACAATATACAGTTATCGATATAACATACAATACTTCGTGATCAATATAACATACATATTGATCGATATAACATGCAATACTTCGTGATCAATATAACATACAATACACAGTGATCGATATAACATGCAATACTTCGTGATCAATATAACATACAAATTGAGCGATATAACATGCAATACCTCGTGATCAATATAACATAGAATACACAGTGATCGATGTAACATGCAATACTTCGTGATTAATATAACATACATATTGAGCGATATAACATGCAATACTTCGTGATCAGTATAACATACAATACAAAGTGATCGATATAACATGCAATACCTCGTGATCAATATAACTTACATATTTAGCGATATAACATGCTATACCTCGTGATCAATATAACATACAATACACAGTGATCGATATAACATGCAATACATCGTGATCAATATAACATACAATACTTATTGAGAGATATAACATGCAATACCTCGTGATCAATATAACATACAATACACAGTGATCGATATATCTTTAATACTTCTTGATCAATATAACATACATATTGATCGATATAACATGCAATACCTCGTGATCAATATAACATGCAATATCTCGTGATCAATATAACATACAATACACAGTGATCGATATAACATGCAATACCTCGTGATCAATATAACATGCAATATACAGTGATCGATATAACATGCAATACTTTGTGATCGATATAACATACAATGCACAGTGATCGATATAACGTGCAATACCTCGTGATCAATAAAACATACAATACACAGTGATCGATATAAAATGCAATACCTCGTGATCAATATAACATACATATTGAGCGATATAACATGCAATACCTCGTGATCAATATAACATACAATTCACAGTGAGCGATATAACATGCAATACCTCTTGATCAATATAACATATAATACACAGTGATCGATATAACATGCAATACTTCGTGATCAATATAACATACAATACATATTGAGCGATATAACATGCAATACCTCGTGATCAATATAACATACAATACACAGTGATCGATATAACATGCAATACATCGTGATCAATATAACATACATATTGAGCGATATTCCATGCAATACTTCGTGATCAATATAACATACATATTGAGCGATATAACATGCAATACCTCGTGATCAATATAACATACATATTGAGCGATATAACATGCAGTACATCGTGATCAATATAACATGCAATACACAGTTATCGATATAACATTCAATACCTCGTGATCAATATAACATAAAATACACAGTGATCGATATAACATGCAATACCTCGTGATCAATATAACATACATATTGAGCGATATAACATGCAATACCTCGTGATCAATATAACATACAATACTCAGTGATCGATATAACATGCAAAACTTCGTGATCAATATTACATACAGTACACAGTGATCGATATAACATGCAATACTTCGTGATCAATATAACATACAATACACAGTGATCGATATAACATGCAATACTTCGTGATCAATATAACATACATATTGATCGATATAACATGCAATACCTCGTGATCAATATAACATACAATACACAGTGATCGATATAACATGCAATACCTCGTGATCAATATAACATGCAATACACAGTGATCGATATAACATGCAATACTTCGTGATCGATATAACATACAATACAGAGTGATCGATATAACATGCAATACCTCGTGATCAATATAACATACATATTGAGCGATATAACATGCAATACCTCGTGATCAATATAACATACAATACACAGTGATTGATATAATATGCAATACCTCGTGATCAATATAACATACATATTGAGCGATATAACATGCAATACTTCGTGATCAATATAACATAAAATACACAGTGATCGATATAACATGCAATACCTCGTGATCAATATAACATACATATTGAGCGATATAACATGCAATACTTCGTGATCAATATAACATACAATACATAGTGATCGATATAACATGCAATACCTCGTGATCAATATAACATACAATACACAGTGATCGATATAAAATGCAATACCTCGTGATCAATATAACATACAATACACAGTGGTCGATATAACATGCAATACCTCGTGATCAATATAACATACAATACACAGTGATCGATATAACATGCAATACCTAGTGATCAATATAACAGATCAATATAACATACAATAAACAGTGATCGATATAACATGCACTACTTCGTGATCAATATAACATACATATTGAGCGATATAACATGCCATACCTCGTGATCAATATAACATACAATACATATTGATCGATATAACATGCAATACCTCGTGATCAATATAACATACAATACACAGTGATCGATATAATATGCAATACTTCGTAATCAATATAACATGCAATACACAGCTATCGATGTAACATGCAATACTTCGTGATCAATATAACATGCAATACACAGTGAGCGATATAACATGCAATACCTCGTGATCAATATAACATACATATTGAGCGATATAACATGCAATACCTCGTGATCAATATAACATACAATACATATTGATCGATATAACATAAAATATAATAGGTAGCATATATGTATAATCACACTTGATTTTAAAGTGAGGTTTAACCCAATGTATCGTTCATAATGAACATGGTTTCGCTGAGAATGTTCACATGTAATAAATTTGAATGCGACTGTTACATATAGTTAAACAACGGTTTATTGAGAGTATTGACATATCATATAGTTAAAATGTTTAATATAATAGTGTGATCTGAACTGATGCTAAAAATAGCATTACTACAATACAGGAAAGAGCAACGCTAGTATCAATATGCCATTACTTGTGTTTACTTACAGTGATTGCATATTGTACGATTAAAAAGGAGAGCAAATAATACATTATATAATGTATGTTTGCATTATTGATTACATTTCCATACTTTGCTCATATATAAAAGGTAAAAAGAAACGCAACTTGTCTTATAGTGTATATATGATATGCTGGTGCAAGACTAAAACAAGAAAGACTAAAACAAAACATAGCACACCGAATGTTATCCTTTCAAAGTTTCTATCGATATAATAATACGCGTTTGGCTTAAGAGGTGAGCAAACTTAGGATGAAACATTTTACAGTCTCTTTACTGTAAATACAGTACTGAAATGGCTCGAACTTTCAAAGCGGAATTTCAACATTTATGAATTTCGTCTAAAAAACTTTACTGTGATTAAAACGTCTACAGCAATACAGATTTGTCTTTTCTCTAACTATCAGAACTTGCTTTTTTAGAAAACATCTTGGGATTTCTCCTAAACATTGTGTGGAATTTATTGTGCATTCGTATAATATATTATAACATTGCTGTATACTGTAATGACATTTCTTCTTTCTTACTTTCCTCCATGCAGAAGGTATGCACCTTTACTGTACACTTGTGTATGCACCTTTACTGTAGACTTGTGTATGCACCTTTACTGTAGACTTGTGTATGCACCTTTACTGTAGACTTGTGTAGATACTTTTAATTATAGCAATATTTACAGACGTCTTAATGAACATCCCTTTTAAATTATTCATGAACATTGTGAAAAAAAAAAGATGGAGACAAGTCAAACTTTCACTGTTAAAGAATATTCTTACATCAAATGTATCCATTTTAAGATGCCAAAATAACATAATAGACATGTTTGGATTATATGTTTACATTTATAGCATATTTAAATTCATTATCATTTAAAAAGGCGAATGCCAATTTAAAGAAACGTCAGATATGTTTGACACAGTCATTGACTTGATTAAAGAAAGCAAAGGGAGTTCATTCAGACTAGCTTCAGTTCATATTATAGGCACAATGCATCATTCTTATGGTTTACAATAATTATCCGTATAACTTTAGTTTACATGAATCGCTAGTTTACTGTGTACTATTCTGTTGTGTGGTGACTTAGCCTTACTGCACATATTTATCCATACATATTGCATATATAGCTAGTCTGCCTGACTTATTTAATGGCAATTAATTGTCACAGATGCATACACGCGTATTAACGTCGCTTTTTGCCGTCTCATAAAGCCATTTAAAATAGTTTAATATCACACTCGTGAAACATGAAGAATGAGGGGATGCGATATCTTATACTATAACAAACTACGAAATGCCCGTTAGTATTTGTTAGTTAGCTCTTGAATATATCAAAATAAGTGATTATTTTTGGAAAGTAAATTTACTAAATGATGTTGATTATGTATTGCTTGTTCACTTATTTTGATATATTCAAGAGCTAACTAACAAATACTAACGGGCATTTCGTAGTTTGTTATAGTATAAGAGCACGGAATGGATCCTTAAAGAATAGATTAACGCAAAATCCGCGAGAGTTGACAATGATGTAACAATGCATGCATCTTAATGATTACAATGATGTAACAATGCATGCATCTTAATGATTACAGTGCTGATTGTTTTCTTTCTTTTTTTAAGCAAGTAGAGCGTCTCCAATAGGAATGTATTATCATTTGTGTAATCATTGTTCAGTAGTGATTACACTGTGTAAATTCACCAATATTTATATTTGCAGTTCACAGTTAGGATTAATACGTCTTTTAATTTAATTCACTTTATATGTCTTTTATGACCTTGCTATTTAAATCACATTATATGTCTTTTATGACCTTGCTATTTAAATCACTTTATATGTCTTTTATGACCTTGCTATTTAAATCACTTTATATGTATTTTATGACCTTGCTATTTAAATCACATTATATGTCTTTTATGACCTTGCTATTTAAATCACTTTATATGTCTTTTATGACCTTGCTATTTAAATCACTTTATATGTCTTTTATGACCTTGTTATTTAAATCACAGTATATTGTATACTATCACTCTATTATAACCACATTAGCAGCATTGTCTTTTCTTATTAAAGATGTTAGGGTAATTTATAAATGTATTTAAACTGCTAGTTTACTGTTGTAGTCACATCATTTTGTTATTGTTTGCATCACGTGATTTGTGTGGCTTGATTTTACAAATGTAACCTTAAATTTGCATACAACATATTGAATCTTTAAAAAGAATGTTTATGTTATATCAACGAATATAAATCTGACTGTAATATTAACACGTTCTATTTCTCTCTAACACATGTATTCCTTGTACACCCATATAAATAAATGCGTTTATTAAAATATGAAATAACTTGTATCGTAATTGGTTGCGTAATGCGTGCATGTGTCAGAGTTCAAACTTCATTCAATGCATAGGATATAGATAGAACAAAACATATATTTCTCACGCATATCAATAATTATATTAACGTCACGGTAAAGTGCACACATTAGATTCCAGTGGTGTATTTACATTATATTTCAGTTGTATATTTACATTAGATGCCAGTGGTATATTTACATTATATTTTAGTGGTATATTTACATTAGATTCCAGTGGTATATTTACATTAGATTCCGTGGTATATTTACATTATATTCCAGTGGTATATCTACATTAGATTCCAGTTGTATATTTACATTACATTCCAGTGGTATATTTACATTATATTTCAGTGATATATTTACATTAGATTTCAGTGATATATTTACATTAGATTCCGTGGTACATTTACATTAGATTCCAGTGGTATATTTACATTAGATTCCAGTGGTATATTTACATTAGATTCAGATTCCAGTGGTATATTTACATTAGATTCCAGTGGTATATTTACATTAGATTCCGTGGTACATTTACATTATTTTCCTCAAAACACTTATATCCTAGTACGTATTTTATTTCCAACCACCAACAAATGCGCTGACGTCATAACCTCTGCGCAGTTATTAATGTTGTTCATAAATGTTCATCGTTTTGGATGGGATCATTAAGGCCAATACACCCCGAAATTGTACATTTTATGGTTGAACTATTTGCATAATCTGTAGGACTGGACAGAAATTACGGCATTGATGGGGAGGTACGGTAAAGACAGCCTGATACGTGAAGTCCAGCATACCGACCCTAAGACCGTAGACAACAACGTGGCGCTGAGGGCCAGGCATTACCTCGGTCAGTACAGTTTGGAGGAGGTCAGATCGGTCAGTAGTGGGGCAGCGGCGTTCCATGTATGGGTAAGACATTTATCACGTGTTTAATTCTCTAACTGAATCAAGCAAATAAGGCGAATTACACAAGGACACGACTCTTGAACATTTAAGCATTCTTATATATAAGTCCCCCCACTTCACCACATTTACTCACAGTTCACATATAAAAACAAGTACCAACATTAACCTTAATGTAAAATGCATCCTAACACGTCACAAATCATAAGTAATATATAACACTTGCACATTTATTTTTTTATCCTCACTTTATTCCTTTAACAATGTCATATTGACAAAATATCTGTTTTTGTTTAGGCATCACAAATGGCCGGTAAACCCGACGCAAAAAAGACTGCATCAGAGCCGACAAGAAAGCTGACAAACTCCGGGGTTAAAGGTCAACAAAAGGGCGGCAACCAGCCATCTACACCCAACAAATCCAGAGAAAATGGCCAGCCAGCCAATCAGCAGAGTAAAGCAAAGGACAACAAAGCGAGTGATAACAAAGCGAAAGACAATAAGACAAAGGACAATAAACAAGCAACAGCTAATACTCAAAATGCAAATAAAGCTGATTCTAAAAATAAACAAAATTTAAAGCAGGATACAAAACAGGACCCAAAGGCTGCTAAGGCTGCGGCAACGAAAACAACGGATTCTAAAAATAAACAAAATGCAAAACAGGACCCAAAGGCGGCAAAGGCTGCGGCAACAAAAGCAACAAAGAAAGGCTAATATTACTGGATAAATAAAAAAGGTCACTGTGAGATTAGTCGCACATTTTTGTTTGATAATTTTGCTCTAAGATTTGGGCCCAGTTGTTCAAAGATCGGTTAGCTTAATCCTTGGTTAGTGTAAACGTTAAAAGTACATTTTCTCATAAAAATATGTTTTGTACTACTAAACGTTTTTAATTTGCATTTCTTTTTAACATAATACTTTCACATGTTCAGTTTCTGGTAGAAATATTCATTTATCGGAAATTCAGAGAGATTTGGAATTTTGACTTAAAGGGACACTGTCCGTAAGTAAGCAGATATTGAGCATATCCAAATAACTGTCTGATTTGTATTCAGTGAAAACATTAGTATAGACCCAGATAAGCATGTAGTAATACATTCATGAGTTTAAAAAAAAAGAAGTTTTATTTATTATTTGTTAATGTGGGACCCTTTTTTATTTACATTTTCTGCTGATCACATGACATCCATTAGCGGATTAATATATTGTATATCTTACTTAATACACCTGGCCAGGTTAGTTCAGTCGGTAGCGACGTACAACAATTATTACCTGCGAGTGTAATTCTAGTGTGAGTTACGAGTTCAATCCCACGAGGCGGTACTTCTTTTTTGTATCGCTATTGAATTCCGTCAAACAATCTTGGTTTTATTTAGTAAATATTCAATAATGGTTGGTGTGTTAATTGTGTCAACGTTATTATTTTGTGTTTCATAGGCTACAAGTCACGGACATTGTCCCTTTAATGCTCGGTTAAATTAACCGATCCTTGAACAACTGGGCCATTATGTTATTTATTTAATGGTATAACTGATCTGTCAAATAGACGGCATAACAATGGATGCGTTTGCTATAAAACAGAAGCATTTTCATGTCTATTGCTCACGCTTACAATGAACTGTTGCTTCTTATTACGGTTTATCATTATGTTAAATACATAGTGGAATACATGGTGAAATACATGGTGAAATACATGGCGGAATACATGGTGGAAGAGGGCGTGTCTAACAGTCGTGCACGCGGTTTTATTAAAAAACATTGGAATTCACCGCTATATTTTGTTGGGGGTGGGCGTGGTATCATATCCAAAATAATTTAGTTATTTAAATAATACTTATTAATACGACGATTTTCACTAAAACCGGCCAATTATATATCCATCTTATAATTAAATCTTAACAAACTCCTATTACAGTAACTGAAATGTAAATATAAATAATGAATTCGATATTTCGATCTTTCATTGCGGTTGGAAACATTCTAAATATCTGCGTTGCAGATGAGTTTTTAAAATAATAAAACGCACTGCAGTTGTTTTTATTCGTTTTGTGAAATGTAAATACAAACAATGAATTCGATCTTTTGAACTTTCGTTGGGATGTAAGATATGCTAAATACTGTTAATTGCAGATGAGTTTTTAAAACAATAATATAATCATTTGTGTAGATGATCACCTGGCAGAAATTTTCATCACACTCCCCTTTTTATCTGTGATAGTGTTCCTTTAACCTGTGATATAATTTGTATTAGGTCATGTAATTTACAGAAATATGATGATTATTTATTATAGTATTCATGTCGTATCTTAGCCATTAGTGTTACTGTTTTATGTATTTGTATATAACTTTATTCATATAGCGCCTTTCGTTAATAGCACGTCCGTGGTCGAGAGGGTAAAGTGGCTGTGTTTGAAACCATTACGCATCTCACCGCTGCGGGTTTGATCCCACAGGGAGTTCGATTTGTAAGTGAGAAATTGTCGATTCTTACGGATGGCCTGAGTTATACAGTACTGTATCTACCCAGGAATATGATGGCGTTCTTCCGCCACCACTAAAAATCGACCGTCATACATAGCCTAAAATGTGACGACAATGACGTTGTGTTTATGACTGCTCACGTAAACAAGAACGTATATATATAATATTCCGATGCTTATATAAACTTGAACTGCAGAAGAACATGTTTTTTATGTATTGTAGCAATCACCACTCTACAAAAGATATTACTCGAATGTATTTTTGAAAAAGAAGTGTATATTTCTCATTTGTTTCTGTAATCAACTCTTTTGAAAAAATGTCATTGTGTTGTCTGTAAATAACTGTCATGAACGATTATATTACTGTGTAAGGCATTCTTCTTCTTTTTTACTCCGTCCACCTTTATAAAGAAAGACGACCCATTCAGTTAGATATGATGGGGGTCGAAGAATCATCCCCAGTAGCACTGCACACTACAAACTAATAATAAATAATTGTACATTAAGCTACACAGCTGTTTAGGCCAGCCAAATACACATACACACACAATAGCGGAAACCCCCACATACATTTTCTCCTTCTATGAAAAACAGATTTCTTCAATACGAAAAAATAAGGATTCATGTTTCACTATAGTAAGAGAAGTTGATACAAACGTCGTACAAGAAATGTGGCATTTACAGAACGTAGTCGACCAAAAGAACGCATTGAAAACAATCAACAATGTCAATGGTCTGTAGCATGGTTGTTGACATTTACTTTGTTCTTGCACAGTTTTAAATAATTCTAACACCTGTCAGAATGACTGCCGTACTCTAACAACCTGTTAGCGGAGTTAGAGTATGGCAGACAGGTAAAATGGACATGCTACACAATAGAGTATGGCCTCATCTCGTCGGTTGATTTAAACACGGATACGCCCATCTCGATGTTTAAATCAACCAACTCGATGAGACCATACTCTGTCTATTACAAATAGAAGCCAAGCACGCGACGCCACAACATTCAACATGGGTACATTGAAACAGTCAGAGGCAAAAAGGCGGCTTGGGATTCCCATTCGGCTAGCATGTATCATATAAACACATTTATATTATTATAGTTAAATCCAACATGTGCCATTATGATGGAGAACTTTTATTTTTACAGTTGTTTGTTGGCACATGTCATGATATTGCTAAAGCATGTGAGATAACATTAATGAGGTATTCTGTTATTATTCAGATTTTAATTATAAAACATGTTTACTGTGTAGGCAATAAATAAATAAATAATCTGTTTATATACACATTGTAAATAAATAAGTTACTCAAAGGAACACATGGCAATAGTATTTTATTTCACCCAATATAATATTTGGAAAGCAATAAGCTGTCCATGCTGTTATATTCATGTTTACACTGATGGAGGTATAAACAATCAAAGGACATAAACGAAAGTCTAGCCAAATTATTTAAATTGTATACGTATTTTTTATATATAACCTGGCCAGGTGTATTACGTAAGAGATACAATATTGTGTAGCGTGGTATAGCCACTATAAATTATAAGGACAGAGATAATTACGCCATAAGATAAAACATAATCTATGACGCCATTCAATGCCTAGTTTTCATTATATCTCACAACTAGCCTTTTGTTTTAAAATACGAACAGAATCTTTTTTTCTTTTTTTTTTCAACTTATTAAGTTGTGGTTATGGACAAATACAAATACACACATTTTGGCGTTTGTTTTGATTGATGCGCGAACATTTGTAAAACAGGCGCCAAAATTGCTGTCGTCTCTTGAACTTTGAATACCAGTTTATTGTACGTTAAACTACTGTTTAATAATAACAGCTTTTAACTGATTTCATTCCCTATTTAATAAATGGCCCGAAAAACAAAGAGTGCTATTTTTGCATATCCTTCTTCATTATTTCTACCCCATTAATGATCCATTTTGCTATCTCTACATGTAAACACGTTATTAGAATCACGAATGTGCTCATAACATACATGTATCAACATTTTTTTTTAAATTTAAAATATAATTATGAATTGTCTCCATACACATAAACATGTAAAGTAAACTAGAATCATGGATGCTCTCTACAAATAAGCAAAATGTTTTAATAGAATACTGCATTGACTTTTACATATAACTAGTAAAGTTTACTAAATCATGGATGCTCTCTACAACTAGAATACTGCATTGACTTTTACATATAACGTGTAAAGTTTACTAAATCAGACACCTGGCTTTAATTGTAATAAAGTAGTCTTACATATCTGATGAGGTCTCTAACCTGATTGTAGTCTTACATATCTGATGAGGTCTCTATCCTGATTGTAGTCTTACATATCTGATGAGGTCTCTATCCTGATTGTAGTCTTACATATCTGATGAGGTCTCTATCCTGATTGTAGTCTTACATATCTGATGAGGTCTCTATCCTGATTGTAGTCTTACATATCTGATGAGGTCTCTATCCTGATTGTAGTCTTACATATCTGATGAGGTCTCTATCCTGATTGTAGTCTTACATATCTCATGAGGTCTCTATCCTGATATGTGTCTTACATATCTCATGAGGTCTCTATCCTGATTGTTTTTGATAAACTAATAGCCTTTACATGGTTATGGTTTAACTCTTGTAAACATTCATTATGAATTTTGGTCAGTAAGGAAAAACGTATCAACGAACTGGTTATAGAGAACTGGTTATAGAGAACCTGCAATTCAACTATTCAAATAAATAGTAATAATTATCTGCAAATATGCAAGTTAAGTAAAACAACTAAAGGGAAGCCGCAATTTTAAACAATAACAATTGCCATGAGTCCCTTTAAATTCACGGTTTTAAACATTTAAGTAGAACGTGTATGATTACTTGAAAGAGCATGGTGTCTATTCGAATAAAGATGAAACAGAACTGACTAGTTATTTTCTTCTTAATCTTTATTTTATTACCTGTATTTCCTTTATTCATACCCCACCCCCTCTCCATGTTAATTTACCTTTACTGATGGTTAATTCATCAGCTTTGCAAAATATTTATACAGACATTTTGTAGAATTTAAAACCACTTTTGGCACAGATTACAATCAGTTCTTTTTGCATGCGCCAGAGCTGGGTTAAAAAGGTTAACACAAATACAAGCCAAAGTAAGCTCCTCCATTAGAGTTGTTCTTCCCCTGAACTTGAACAGTGGCAAACAAACTGACGGTAATCCGTGCCTTGGTAGAACATATATTGGTTTCCGTAATCTAACGAAAAGTGTTGGACTTTTTGTGACTGAGATTCGGTTTCCGATCATGTTCGTAGCTTACCTCAGTCTGACCATATTTAAATAGTGTATCTCGGATTCTATGAGATGAACCGCATGGGAATTGGACTTTCAAACTCTCCTGCCACGTTTCAAAGGCTTATGAAGAAATGCATGGGGGTCTAATTTTCCTTGTCGGATTCTCGAGTTTTAGTATTCTCGAAGACATTCGAATAAAACGTTAAACGTCTGGATGGAGTGCTCTCCAGATTGGAACAACATGGGCTGTTGTTAAAACTTAGCAAAAAGTGAACTACTTGGGCCATGTTGTGTCAGAACATGGAATAGCAACATACCCAGAAAATACGGGAGCTATCAAGAATTGGAAGCCCCCAATCATATCAAGGAGCTGCGACAATTTCTTGGTTTTGCAGGCTATTACAGGCTGTTCGTGAAGAACGTCTTCTCCCAAGTTGCACAACCCCTAAATGCCTTGCTGGAGGATCATGGAACACCCCAAGCTGCCAAAAAAGCCAAGAAAAAGTCCAAGAAGCAAATTGTTGTGTGGAAATGGGGAGAGGACCAACAACAAGCATTTACTAACTTGATAGAGAAATAAACGACGCCACCACCAGTCCTTGGATACGAAGATTATACCAAACCTATAATCCTACACACGTATGCCAGTGGATTTGGTTTAGGCGTTGTGCTATACCAGCTTCAGGAAGGCAAGGAACGCGTGATCGCGTATGCCAGTAGGGGACTGAGACCCCGTGAAAAGAAGTACCCAGCGCACACGTTTGAGTTTTTAGCACTCAAATGGACGATTACGGACAAGTTTCTTGACTTCCTAATGGGAACTACAGTTCAGGTCGTAACGGACAGCAACCTATTGACCTATGTGCTAACAACAGCCAAACTTGATGCCATCGGACACCGTTGGATATTAGCATTAAGTAATTTCCAGTTCGCCATCATTTGTAGCCATGGAAAGCTTATTATTGATGCGGATAGTCTGTCAAGACAACCAGACTTGATCTTCCCTGATCAGGTTTAAGCAATCTTTCATGCGGTTAAAGCATCAATACCCTTGGTGCACTGTTTTTCGGAGGTTGTAGATTCTCAACCAGCCGATGAGGAAGTTATAACATCCCAACCTTTTAACCAGATAGACTGGCAGCAAGAACAGAGGAAAGATGTCACCATGGCCAGAGTCTTAGACCACCTTGGAGGCGGTTCTCGGCCAAGGGAGGAAGACCTCAGGAGAGAAACACCCGCTGCACAGAAGTTCCTTCGGGAATGGAATCGCCTTAGCATACAGAACCGCCTCCTTTGATTATCCGAGAGACTTACAGGAGCCTTGTCCTGAAGCGTATCCATGCTGATGGAGAACTCTTTGTGGTTGACTAGACAGCGCTTTTACTGGCCTGGCATGGCAATCGAATAGGAAAAGTAGCATTCAAGGACGACAGTCAACCACAAACACTCACAGAAACAAGGAACAACTTTAAAGATGAATAAAAGGCAAAATAAGACATCACAAACACAAAAGGGTTGACACTAGGGCTACCGCCTTGGAACGGTCAGTGGCCAAAAAAGGGAGTCGCTTGGGGTTTAAACCAGGTTCTAGGATGCACCAAACCTCACTCTTACCCTATTGTCATCCCAATAAACGGGGCAGTGTAAATAAAGCTATCTCCTCAAGGTTATATTCTATAACAAACAAGCCAGCATTATTATAAATAAAACACATAAATGATCATGTATATATAATATAAAGTACTCAATGACTTGGCAGAAGCCAGAACAACAAGAGAATAAACCGTTAAGGGTACTACAAGACACTATTAAAGACAAACATCCAACGCTACCGCTCTAAAGGATTTAGGTAGACATCATCATAGGGTCCACAATCTGCCCGGTCATCGCACAATCAACGAGGAAAGCATAGTGGCGAATTGTAAATGGGTCCACCACACTAAACAGGCAGTGAGTTGCCAAATGATAGGGTTATAACCTCTTTTGATAAACTTTTGAACACATTTAATAAAGATTGTATGAAAGTGATTATGACCAAGGATCTTACGAAGTTTATAAATCACATCACCATAGAAGTCAGGTTGTGATAGTCCTTGTCGGAGAAGAGTTTTTCGAAGTTTACGGTAAGGGTAGCCCTGCTGGAGTAACTTGTTAGTTATACAAATATTATGAATATTAAATTCCTCAACACGACTAGCTCTAGAGAAACGAATAAGTTGAGAAACATAGACCCCATAAAAAGTAGCTCGGGTAACATCCCTATCTAAATGGGGATATTTAACAATATCAAAATTAAGATCATCTCTCTAGTCATATATTTTACTAATTATTTCGCCATTTTCAATAGAGAGATGCAAATCAAGAAAAGAAGCGACAGTATCAGAAATGTTAGCTTTGTTCTTTAGGATAGATATTAATAACCATAGTAGAAAAGAAAGGATTGTCAAAGTTCAATATCTCATCCAAATACCGAGAGGTGTCATTAAAGGATTCAGTTACCTGAGTATCGGATGAAAGACTCAACATGAAATCTCTTTCATAGCAATGAAAGAACAAATCTGCGACAAGAGGTGCACAGTTCGTACCCATAGGAATACCAACAATTTGTGTATATACGGTGGTTCCATACCGGACGAAAATTTTATCTAATAGGAAAATGAGTGCTTCAAAAACTTCTTGGGCAAGTCCCAAAGTATAATTGTCTAAACTGGCGTTAGTAAAAAACGCTTTAATATTGTCACAGGCCAAAAATGTAGTTTTTTTCTACAGCGAAAGTTCTTTTTTAATAAGAGCATTAAGTTTTTTTTGATAAGGTGATGTGGTAAGGTTGTATATAGTGTAGAGGAGTCATAAGTACTTATAGATGAAACTTGACGTTTGTTGCACATTTTATCAAGAACGTCTCCTGAATTTTTAATAAACCAAAATAAATTAATCCCAGAGTTTTCATAAGTTTTAGCACACTATTGTTTAACGTGATATTTAACGGCAGTAAGAAATTAAGTTAAAAGCTTGGAGATGTTTGTGGTGGTGCAGGCACTAGAATTGAAATAAAGGCGATGTTAGCGGGAAAGTGGAAACCAGTGGAAGACAGCAGTAAGGGTGGTAGCAGAACTACACCCTATTATTCCATTGGTCTGCATGGATTTTCTGGAGAGGTCAAAAGGAGGATTTGAGCATATTCTGATCATCACGGATCACTTCACTCGGTATGCTCACGCTATTCCTTGTCACAACCAGACGGCCCAAACGACTGCCGGAGCCTGGTACGACAATTTCTTCCGTTACTATATATTTTCGGAGACGCTACACAGTGATCAGGGACGGAATTTGTCGGGAATGTCATCAAAGAGCTGTGCAAGATCGCCCATATTAAGAAAACCAGAACAACACCATACCACCCCATGGGTAATGGATTATTGGAACGGTTCAACCAGACCTTGTTGAAAATGCTCGTGACCTTTGATTGGAAATGCTACGTAGCTCCAATGGTCCAGCCATACAATGCAACAAAGAGTGATGCTACCGGTTATTCGCCCCACTATCTCATGTTTGGGTGGCATCCTCTCCTCTCAGTGGATGTCTACCTAGGTACTTCAGTAGATGCTGAAGAAGCTGCATCAGAACTACAGACGTATAGCAAGAAGCTGCGAGAAATGTTGCAGGTTGCATATGGTAAGCAAGACAGAAGGCTGTTCAGAAAAAGGAGAGATATGGTCGCAATGTGAGGAACAGCAAGCTTGAGGACGGCGACAGAGTCCTGGTGAGGAAAGAAGGTCTTCAAGGGAAGAACAAGTTGGCAGACAAATGGGACAGGGGTCCATATTTGGTAGTTGGGATGCCAAATAGGGATATCCCTTTATACAGAGTGAAATGCGAGGATGGACAGGGTCCAGTACGGATGTTACACAGGAATATGCTGCTACCGTTTACCGCCAATACCTCCGAGGCCCCATGCCAGATACCAAACCATAAGGCTGTGCCTAGAAGGAAACCCACCAGAGCCAGTCCTCAGAGTACCGGAACAGAAAACTCAAGCTCAGATTCCAAACCTGAGCAACATGTCATTCTTCGGAACGGTACTAGACAGAAGAAAGCCCCAGTACAAACTGGACCAGACGACACCTCTCTAATCGAACGTCATGAAAGTAGGACATTTGAAGATGCAAACCTTTAGTTGGATGGAAGCGACTTTAATGCGACAGCGTGTGGGATCTAGATCCAGATTCAGTGGGTCGACCAGCAAGACCACTGTGACTGAGTAAACTCCGAGAAACATGCAAATGATTCTCTGTACCCATGGAAATTCGAGGACGAATTTCAGTCTGTAGGGGGATTGTGTCACAGTTCATAGATTTCTAACAGGTAGATTGATGTTGCAATGTCCGGCCGGCTAGCTCAGTCGATAGAGTATGAGACGCTAATCTCGGGGTCGTGGGTTCGAGCCCCGGTCTGGCTGCACATTTTTCTAGCACAACAACCGGAACATCCACCGGAAGGTCAACCAGATAGTCCACCGGAACGTCCACCGGAAGGTCAACCAGAGAGTTCACCGGAACGTCCAACGGAAGGTCAACCAAATGGTCCGCCGGTGCAGCAACCAGAGCCACCGAGACGATCAACCAGAGAGAGGGGACCACACAAGACCGAATTTGACAATGGGTTGTGCAGCAGACAGCCGCAACACCAAAGCAAGAGATTTATTATGTATAATGTTAATTTTTACCATTTTCGTTGAATGTTGTCAGTATTTGTTGCGACATGTGATTTTGTGCAGATATGATTTACTTAACAAGCGTATTTCCTTTTGAGGTTGCTTTCTCAAGTTAACCCATAATGATATGTTGACGGGAGGTAAAACCCCATTAATTTTTCTATTTTCCAGATACGTTTGGAGGTGGATACATTTCAGATGATATTATATAACAATTTTAACATTTATTTCAGTATGGATTCTAATCTGTTTTATTTCAGATTGTGGAGTTTGTCCATTCTTGCTGAATTAATATTATTTGCAAAGATAATAACTGTACCTGGTTAAATCAGTTATGTTGAATATTTGCATGTATGCTTATTTGTGTTATAACTTTTAATTAAATGTCTTATTTACAGCGCTAGAATCCGTTTAATAATTCACTGAGCCGGGAAGTATGTAACCGGTTTATAGTTATGTCCCTTATTCCACAAGTATATAGCTGGCTATATACACGGTATTGAGTAATAACTGTTAAAGTTAATGAGACCATTTATCATGAGTTCAATGTATTGTTATTATATTGTATACGTTTGTCATGCGTATCTTGACGAAATGGTTGTTGTACAAATATAGCTTTGTAGACAAGAGTGATAGAGTGAAAACTAACTTAGGTCACCCCTAATAACACTGCATGGCATGATCACTCTAATTCCAGTACAGGGATGCATTAGAATATGTTAATAGTCATCTTTAGACATATAAAGGTCTTACTGAGAATGTAGTTTTATATATCCTACAGCTATTTGATTATTGGTATATGTGGGGTTGCAGAACCTAAATATGGATTTGTCTGGTAAGTTCTGATTGTTTTGTATAATAGTGAAACTGCCGCGTTTGTAAATGTTATATTTCTGTAATGGCTGCCATGTCATTCATGTTGTAATTGTTTGTTAAATGTGATCTTTGTATATATTACTGGCTTTTTATTACCCGTATATAAAGAACCCTAAATCATGGATTGGTGTTGTTGAGTTAACCCCCATAACACCATGGTTACACTAGTATGAAAACTAACCCTGTTTTTGTTATATTCGCACTTTTCGATTAAAAAGCGGATATAGTGTGGTCGGTCTCGTCCGTCCGTCAGTCGCGTTTGCTCGTAACCTAAACTTCTCCGTCATTAGTGGAAGAAGGGTGCTTATAATTGGCACAGAGGATGCCTAGAATGCCTAAGCGAAATTTCGGATCCAAAAACTGACCCCTGGGGCCGGAGGTCAATGTCAAATTAAATTAAAATGATCATTAAACCCGCAATAGTCAATATTTTTATTGACATTTTGTACATTTACACGTACATACAATATGGAACGATTTTTACGAGATGCCGATATTTGGATACACTTCTCCAAGGGAATTATGGTCATATGGGATCACCTAGAATTGGCATTGTTTCCTCGTCATATAAACATCTCACATACCAGTTAAAGGAGGGTGTTCATATTTAGAACAATGGTTGCCTATGATAAGTAGATGACAACGAATGATTCGAATCAAGGGCTTGACCCCAATGTCAAAGCCCAAATTCATCAAAAGTAAACATTAAATATAGATATAAAAATCGAACAGGAAAAGTAGCATTCAAGGACGACAGTCAACCACAAACACACACAGAAACAAAGAACAACTTTAAAGATGAATAAAATGCCAAATAAGACATCACAAACACACAAGGGTTGACAATAGGGCTATCTATGGAGCTGCCAGTGGCAAAAAAAGGCCGCTGGGGGTTTAAACCAGGTTCTAGTGTGCACCAAACCTCACACTAACCCTATTGTCATCCCAAGCCACATTTTCCAATGTTTAATGATATTTCATACAAGCTGTATGGTATGTACGAACCCTTCTTCACAGAGGGTTGGACTTACGGTCATATGGTGTCAGCATGCATTTTTATTGTTTCTTGTTATCTAAACTTTTCCTACATCAGTATCAGTAATCATGTCAGTTATATGACACAGTGGTTGCCTAGGATGTTTAAAGCACAGCGAAGATTTCCAGTCCAGTGTCTGACTCCTGGGTCAAGAGGTCAAGGTCTAAAGGTAAACATATTTGGTGCTGTGCTTTCTATCGGACCATTTTTCTCAGTTTTGAAGGACACCTCCAGCTATGTTCCTCACTTGAATTGATCCCCTGACCTGACGAGTGGCAAACATTTGACTGAAATCCGTGCCAAAGAATCACCGCATTTCGAGGAAGTCCAACATATTGTGCATAACTGTTTTAACATGAAACATAGTATATTCTCAATGTCCTAGTATAAAAAACAATATCTGAAGCCGCGAAAAGTCAACTAAACAAATGTTAACCATGTTGTCTAAAAGGTCTTACAAAACACTTCGATTTTTTTCTTTAGGATACTATGAATGCATTCTGAGTGTGACATGGCTAGCTATAAGTATTTTTTCTTGGGTCGACTATAGCTATTTCTGGGCAAGAAAATGCAAGAAAACTGGTACATTGTCCACTTTTCTTTTAAGTTAGTGGTGTCAGACAACGCACTATTTTCGGATTTCATTCCAGCGTTTAGACATAAATTAATACTCTCTTGAGAACCCATACATACACATTACATATTTTGTCAGCGTCGTCTAACCGCTGTTCATCCAACATTACACAGTCTTTTCTCACCTGGAACAGAAAAAGAAATCCATGAGCATTTATTAAAAATATCCTAAACCGATGAAGACCCCTCTATTGTTTATGTTCAACTTGTAAGAATCATATCTTCGGATTTTTTTGAAAATTGAAATAAGCGTATAATGTTCTTTATGATCAAATTACATGTCAAGGTAATCTTCTCAAAAAGACTTATAATATTTAATAAAACGCAAAGTGAAAAATAATACGTAATCATTTTGAAGGCGGCAACTCGTACGATATCTTATCTCATATTTACCTGTGTAGATATATCACGTTAATAAATAATGAATTAGTTATCTTAAAATGCATTATTCATGTCATGCACCGGAGTGTGTTTCGTATATACGTTGTTTTTTTAATGTAATTAATTGTTCTAAAATAGGCACAAAACAAAGCGTTTCAAGTAACTTGATCTTATTGTATTACCAATTACCCATTGACAACGTTAATATAATACTGCCCGTATTGTTTGAAGTCGCTTTCTGAAACGCTCTGCACACAAGACTTCTTCATTCGTAAATTGGAGATAGTATCATGTACACTTAATTACTCGTATTAACCTATTCATTAGAGGTATGTAAAAACGTATGTTCTTCATGATAGTATCATGTACACTTAATTACTCGTATTAACCTATTCATTAGAGGTATGTAAAAACGTATGTTCTTCAGCACTTGACAGCATATTTATGAGGTAAGTTTGTTTTATTATTATTATTTATCATATTTACTGATAAAAATATACTCTTGTAAATGTTTAAATAACAATGGTCAATTATTATCTAATAACAGTTTTAATAATTGTGTATTGAATTTACAACTTTGACAATTAGCAAGGGAGTTTCTGTATTTTCACTTGTAATATTCTTTTCAGTAACATTACATACAAATGTGTTCTGTCAATGTTTACAGATTGTTCATGGATTTGTAAAATAACAAAATTTCTTTCGATACTATTATATTGCTGTAAGCCTAGTTTAATCCATTTACTTGGAGGCGTCTATGACGATTTAGCAAATAGAACATTATTACTTATTTTTATAAGTATATAATGCTAATCATGTTTTTATTGATGATGACGATTATTATTATTATAGTCTGCCAATCTCGCTTATTACAGATAATATGTTGCTGTTATTTTTTGGAGTAAGTAACAGATTTTATTTCATCGAGAAGTGAGCAAACTTTATATTTTCACGAAGGCGAAGCATGAGTTTGAGTTTGATCACTTTGAGATGAAATAAAATCTGTTATTCACGACATACAAACACATTTTCTTTTATTTTATGCCTAATGATCAAAGTTTATGCAGAAAAAAACGTATCTTTCACGACGGTTTAGTTTCATTATTTACACACCATATCTTCGAAAATATTTGACTGAAACCAATAAACTACGACTCATTTTTTTAGTTAAGCTATGTTTAAGCCAGCTATGTTTAAGCCAGTGCTATAATTTCATATCAAAAGCTTTCGAAAAAAGTAAATGACCAGACAAACTGACATATCTAATAATATAAGAAACATGACGAAATCAAAATTAATTTTCTTTATCTTTAGATAAAACCTCATTTATATTCTAGAAAAGAAAATGCGAAAACATATCATGGCCATATCTAAATTGTTTATTTTTTGTTCTGTATATTTCTAAAAGTTAAGTATATAGCATCAATTATGTAGTAAACTGTATAGAAAAATTACGCGGAATCCACCAGAACTTACTTGCAGCTTCAAATTAGATAGTTATACTTGGGATGAAAATATATTACCCTGGTTATAGCAACGGTTCAATATTTAGCGTGTTACCTTGTTGATTATTAATGGCTAATGTAGCGGAGACGATACACTGTATAATAAATAATCCCAGCCAACACACCACCACACACATACACACGTTGTACGCTCGATTACTACTAGTCTTGATCATCGTCTTGATCATCGTCGACGCTTGATTGTACATACAAACGTATTGACCCCTTGTGCAGAAAAAAGCACAAAACCGGAAACAACGTTGCTGTATTTGTTTTATTATAGTGTTTTTGACCATCCACATTTAGTTTGTCGATATACTCATGAAGTATCCCACTTTGTTTATTTATTAATTTACTGTCTCTATATATCTTCGGTAGAAGGTGCGTCTGTATCCGCCAATCAGAAACGATACCAGAATCTCGGTAAATTGACTGCCGCGTCAAACCTTTTTAGAAGAACAGTTATAGACGTTTGTCTTGAAAACAAGCAAACGTCGCAGATGATCTAGACTATCTAGTCTAGTAATCTTACTACTTCACGATAGGTCATTATGCTAATTTTGCTAAAGCATCACATTCTATAAATCACAATACATTTCAGGTTTCGTGGTACTGTCAAAGCCGATACATCGTCATGTAATTTTATTAGTCATTGGTTACACCCAACCCCTTGTAGTACCAGAAGGATTTGTACGAGAACACCATGGGAAACAATAGCTCAAAAAAGAAGGGAGCCTCTCCAACTACGAGACTGATTCCGAGAGAACCAATGCAAGAAAAGGTAAGACACTTGCACACACAAGAACGATAATTGATTCCGCTCTACCACTGTGTACAATTAACTAGAAGACCGCGATCGGAATTTCGAGCCGCCGGAAACATATAACAGAAGTAACATAACTATTTACTTGTTGTAAATAATGTTTGTATCGGAAATAAAAAAACGAGGATCGGTCGTGTTGCAAGACAGGAAACAAAGGGGTTGGGGAGGGGCGGTAGGTGTGGAGAGGAGGGTTAACCTAACATGCAAATGGGATAAGCACGATTTAATTTGTTTTTGTAATTTCCTCAGATGGTCTCATTTTGTCTGAAATCCTATAAACAAAGTTGGACGAAACCTGGTGCATCTACAGAGATAATATCGGATTCTATGTATGTTGCAGCAGTAACATTATTGAGGGATTGTAGTGCGGTGCAACTCTTTTAACAAGAAGTTTGTTTGTTTGTATGGTGATTTACGTCATTTTCAACACATGTAAGGTTATATATGACGGTTGTATTTTTTTGTGGTGGAGGCAGACCACCCACTTTTCCTGGGTAGAACCAGTACTGTACACCTCCCGCTATCCGTAAGAATCGACACTTTCTCACAAGTCAAGCTCCCAGTGGGATTCGAACCCGCAGCGGTGAGAGGCGAAGGTTTACAACGCAATGACGTTAACCATTCGGCCACGGAGACGCTTTTTTGCAGCTGAAGTTATAGAATTATACATACAAGTATGTCTTTTCGTTTCTGAAAAAAAATAAAGTGATTCTTCAAACAAAAAATATGCTCTCGGAAATGCTATTTGAATAAGATGTGGGTGAAACAATCTAAAACTGCACATCATCCTCACAAGATGGTGATCAAGTGTCACTAGATATATAAATATATAGAAATTACCCAAGTAATATTAAAATTGTGTTGCCCGGCAATTGAATTTACTGGTCAGTTATTTTACCGCGAAATTAGTTTGTAATTATCAAGTGTCATTGTTGTTATAATATTCGTGCATTGTAAAATAACGAGCATTTGAATAAAATAATTTATTTTTTTCAAACTTATGTTCGTTTAATGAAACCTCAAAACGTTCATACTACAGAAATGCCCGGGGAAGCGTTCGTCTACAGTACCTCGATCAATATAAATATTGGTTGGATTGTTCCCCGAATAACCACAAAACTGTTGTATATTGTTTTAACACGTTTTATTTTTCAGTTTAACATACCAGAAGAAGAGTTTGGCTATCCAGCAGCACGCAATCCCTCGACATTTAAAAAGGACGTTTACAATCCACAAGATAACAGAGATATATATTTCCATGCTCTTCGTGTATGTATTTTTAAAATTTAAATATGCTTGTATATAAGAGCCATATTAATGTATTAGGAGTAGGGCAAGTTCCCGGACTCCTACAATCATTCCCTTCTCTCAGGTCGGCTCTAAATATTCTATAATGTGAAGATGAGCCGTGAAACAACATTAAGCCAAGTTGCATGTTTTTACTGTAAAAAAAAAGAACTGTTTTCAGTAATATGCTTTGGTATATATTATTCAATTCAATGCCTCATGCTCTGCCCGAATAAATTATTCCAGAACTGTTCTTCTAACTATGAATACTGATAATCATGATTGTTAAGCAGAAACACACTGACCAATCTAAACTTACCCGACATCACTCGATAGTAACCGATTATAATGAGGCATTCATCAATATAACTTTACTACTTATATTTGTATTTGATGTTTACAAAAGTCAAAAATATCATACGTTGAATCTAAAAACCGTCCAAACTTAGCATGTCTTTGATAAATGGGCCATCACAGATAAAACGTTGACTTGTGTGTTGAGTAATTATTTATTTAATAGTACATATAGTATACTATGTTTAAGTCAACTCAATAGTAGCGATCCATTATGCAATGCCCACTCTGAACATATTTCAACACAAGCACCCACCCTGCACATATTTCAACATATAGTAACTCTTCTTCAAATTTTCGAACACATATTCTTTTTCAAAAAAAAGCACAGAAATACAACTTTTAAGTAAAATCCATCTTGTTGTATAAATGGCTGACGTTATGATGAAAAATTTCTCGTCAAGTTCTGTGCTTTTTCTTGAAAAAGAACAAGTGTTCGAAAATTTGAAGAAGAGGTACTATTTATTAAATAAAGCATTTGAGTTTAAACAATATGTTATAGGCCCCAAAGAACATAGAAGATTCATGGGACGACCTGGTGAACTACCTCTGCTCAATATATCGAACTGATATGATGAAAGTTCGTTCAATATTTTCCTGGCTTGGAGTACAGGAGATAGAAAAGGAGAGTTTCTTTATGGTTCCGACTCCTAACAGCATTGACGAGATCACTCCACGGGGATTCAAGAAGGTCATCAAAGCAAGAGAAGGCTCATACGCAACTCTGTTTGCCCTATTATGCAGGTATTACAATATATAACAATGTTTGTCATATTGTGCAGGTGTAATACATATCACAAACGTTGCTCTATTGTGCAGGTATATTCTGTAAACAGATTAATGCTGAGTACATGTTGATTTAGAGAGATGACTTTAACTTTGACATTGTTAAATATCCACATTTAGATGGGGACGTACCTAGTGCTACATCATACGGGGTTATATCTCCCAGCTAATTCGTTTGCTAGGGCATGTATCGATGTTAAGGATTCAAGTTATTACAAGTAAACTGCTTCAGCAAGATTTTCGTTACCGTAAACTGCATAGATCTTTCTATCGCCGCAATGAAAATCTGCTGGAAAAGTACAACACCAACCTAAAATATTTCTGCGACTAGGACTATCACCACCGTTATTCTAAGGAGATGTAATCTATAAACTTCGGAAATTAAAGGGGTCTGACGAATTTCCTGACCACTTTACAAAATTAATCAGGAAATGTGTCAGAAAAGGATACGACCTTTTAGTATTACAGCGCACTTTATGTTTGGTGATTGACCTCTCTACAGTCAGTCACTATGCTTCACTTGTTTCTTGTGCGATGACCGGACAACATCATGGGACTCCATGATTGCACCTTCTGAATCCCTAAAGGGGGATGGGTGCATGAACATTCGTCCCTCGGGTTTTCTGGCCGTACCCTAGATTGGTTTCTTTTGGGATGTAACTGCTGTGGTTGTTCAGTACAACTCGGGAAACATCCTGAGGTGTTTCCAATTATGTTTTTTGTCTTTTCTTTTCTTTTTTTTTGTATATATCTTTACAATAACATAATATACGTGCATCGTTTCCTAATTTCTCCGTATGTGGACTTTATTGTTATAGATTCTTTTGATGAGATTTGCTTTTATTTTACACTGTCTTGTCAATTTGAGCGCTGAGGACAGGATAATAGCGAGATTGTGTACACTTAAAATCGATTGATGCTAACCATTATGACGTATTGCCGTTCCAAGTCGGTAACGCTGTCTTCATAACTCTTTCTGTTATGTATTGTCTTTTTGCATGGTATACAGTGCGGGTCTACGGTGCCATTGCGTTTGGTTGCTGTGATTTCTATAGGACCATTTTTCGATTTTTTTAAAATCACATTTCTATTTCTACCACAAATTATTTGAAGAAAGAAAAACGCATACGTCACATTTATTCGTTGAAATTGAATATTTGACCCACACCATTTTTATAAGTGTATTCATAATTAAGTTAATAAACTGTACATATACTTCGTCTCATATGACTGTTACATGTAATGACTCATACGACTGTTATATGTAATGACTCATATGACTGTTACATGTAATGACTCATATGACTGTTACATGTAATGACTCATATGACTGTTACATGTAATGACTCATATGACTGTTACATGTTATGACTCATATGACTGTTACATGTGTAATGACTCATATGACTGTTACATGTAATGACTCATATGACTGTTACATGTAATGACTCATATGACTGTTACATGTAATGACTCATATGACTGTTACATGTAATGACTCATATGACTGTTACATGTAATGACTCATATGACTGTTACATGTAATAAATCATATGACTGTTACATGTTATGACTAATATGACTGTTACATATAATGACTCATATGACTGTTACATGTAATGGTTGCGGGATGTTTATATTATTATGATTAAATATTTGTCAGAAAAGCGGGGATAAAATGTGCTATCGTGAGCGGTATCTCTAAGGGTTATGGCTACCAGGTAGGTGAAGCAGAAGTGTCACATCTTCGAGACCGTTGGAATGCGGTGTACATCGATGGATGGAGGCTTATACATCCGCTCTGGGCGTACAAGAACATCATAAGCTTCAAGCGCGGAAAATGGGTGCCCCAGGAATATCTTGTTGAGAAACTACAAATCACCGACATCACAGAAGACGAAGTATATCACGACTTTAATGAATACTACTTCTTGGTCGACCCGTCAGAGTTTGTATCAGTTTGTCTTCCAGACAATGAGAAATGGCAGCTGTGCGGATCAAACATGACACTGGAGAAATGGATTGAAATGCCACACCTCCAGAAACGATATCACATGGAGGGATTTAAAATTGCCAGCGAATTTAAATCTACTCTGCAGGCTAAAAACGGAGTGTGTGGACTAGTTATAAAAGCACCACAAAACAACAATATCGACTACCAGCTTGCGTACGATTTCTATTTCAATCATATGAACAATAAACCAGAGGTTGAGGAACCAATCTATCTGACCCGTTATGTATTGATGTCCAGAGACTGCAGAGACAATAAGTGGTCATTTGAAGCACGGATGCCATTGCCTGGTACATACAGAGTTACCGTTTATGGGGGACCTAGTAATAAACGACAGCTTCCATGGATATGCGATGTAGCAGTCATATGCAATAAGGCCGCCAAAATGGTAAAACCTTACCCTGCTTCACCGATGATAGGCTTTGGTCCAGTCACTATGACTGAGAGGGCGGGACTAACCGAGACTTCACATCAAAACGGATCGTTGTTTGTAAACCCGCGCCAAATGATACACATCACGTTTAAACTCACAAAAACAGTTGCTGTCAGAGCGGAACTAGTTGCAGTCGATATACAAGAGAAGGAAACGGACAGTTGGGTGAAATGTACGATAAACAACCAATCGAAACTACAGATACTAGACGTGAGTGTGGTAATACAGAAGGAAGGCGAATACGCGCTGAAAATTTATACCCGACCAAGAGACATAAAGCTTCCATGGAAAAATGTCTGCAACTATTACATGAGTACTGATCCTCCAAGAGCTAATGGGGTCGTCGTGAAAGACAAAGGGTATAAGGTATGATATTTTAAGGTTGCTTGTGACTGATTATTATTTAAGAACCTATTATCTCATCTATGTTAATGGGATTGTATTGATCGACAACAGCTATGATGCTTTTTTTTTGGTTAATAGCTTCTTTATTTAAATTAATACTAAGTGTATGTACTCACTACATACATACGATGCATATATTAACATTATCTTTTCAAAACTGGCAATGATGACTTATGTCATAATTAAGCAATACCATACATGGAAAAAGCTATAAATGTGTAATAATAGTTATTGTTTTATAACTGTTGTTCACGCTCATAGGTCTCGTCAAATAGTAAATACCATTATGTTTGTGATGTGGAAATTAAATATATTAAATCAAAATGTCTACTGTTGTTTTAGTACGACATATAGCATATATGTCAATATTGTTTGACTGAAATTACCAATGAAAATAAAAGAAACATTTATCTCTAAACTAAATGTATACCTATCACAATCACAGACAGCACGAGAGCTCAATGCCAGAAAATCGTTAGAAGAAGCTAGCAAAGGCAAAGATTTGCATGAGTTGAAAGCTGCTGTACAAAAATTCAAAAACGAAGGGTTACATGAAGTGGATGGATCCTTTGGAAGAGCTACAAGTAAAATGGAATATCTGGAATTAGTGAAAGGTAGGTGCACACAACAGATGAATAAAAAAGCAAAACAAAAGCAAAACAGTGGCTCTAGGGATTACGAGGGGTGATTCAAAACTACGTAGATTTTTGCTAAACAATCTTTACTATTACAAAATTTTCAATGAAATTTATACGATTAAGCATGTCTGATGTCTGATGGTATGGATTTTACTTTGATATTCCAACTCTTTCCCTTAGCTATTCTACGTCATTGTGCATCAACCCGCGCATATAATAAACATTGAGAAACAGTGTACATCACGTTTAATATTTAACATTTTGATTGATGATTATTATACAATTCTACAACATAAACACAATTCTACAACATAAACACAATTCTACAAATAAACACAATTCTACAACATAAACACAATTCTAAAACATAAACACAATTCTAAAACATAAACACAATTCTACAACATAAACACAATTTAATAGCAGCCGATGAAGAAATGCATATATTACCCCCAGCGGCATTTTTGCCACTGACCGTTAGTAGACGATACCTCTGTTGTCAACCCTCTTGCTGTTATAGTATCGCATAATTTAGATTATTATCCATATAATTGTTTGTTTTGAATGCTAGTTTTGGTGGACTGCGTAATGTCAATGCTACATTTAGAGTTCGACTTGTGTATCTACATCATTAAACAGTAAGTGACAGACGGGGATACGCGTGCAAAATATAACACACTGGGGGTATAAACAATATTAAAAGTACTGTTAAGAATGACTAGGGACTTTCCATGACAGTACTTTGAATCATAATTGTTCCTGGCATATGACATATTTCAAAATATATCTGAAAATACACTAAATAGTCACGACTGAGTAATTTAAATATATCATCCCATCTAATAAAACAAATACACCAGGGTAAACAGTATGCATATATACAGTCCCAAACCTATAGGGACCTTTTAAATGCAAATAACAATTTAAGAAAGAAAATGTTATAAGTCAAACAAGAAGAGTAGCATTCACAGAATACAGTCACCCCAACAAGTATTACAACGCAAAGGTGATTCAAAAAGTACATCGCAAACACAATAAAGCAGCAAATCACAAACATATAAGGGTTGACGCTTAATCTGTTTCATAATGCTTTATATAGATCTGAAAGATGCAATCAACTGTCGAAACCTTGTCCTCTTAACAAAAGCTATACAACAAACACAAGACTATGAACATGCGCCCAAACTTCAGAATTTGATAGAACAAGCGCAGGCGGAAAGAGACAAGCTGTTGCAAATGGACACGTTCATGCATGATGTCCTTGAGATGAAGCAATCTACCATATCGGAGATGACAAGCTATCAGAGTCCTAAACCTGTTATTCAAGACGTACTTGTGGCTACACTTTTGCTTCTAGGTGAAAATAAAACACATTTGCAGGTATGTTGGTCCTTTACGCATATATATTATATTTTTATCTTATTGTAATTAATATAATTTACAAAAATCAGCACACTACTTATTTATATCTTATTTTGTATTTCTTAACGGCGTATGAAATATGGACAGGATCACGTCATAGCATATGACTGAGTCGTAATTAATGCAAGCCGTGAACATAAATATCGGACATGGGAACTGGTCATTACAACAAAATATGGAAGCGCAAAGAAGTACTTAATAATATTTAAATGAGTCTTATTAATGAATCTTAATGGGTATAGCTAATATATTACAGACCTGGGATGAGGTGAAGGCACTAATGCGTCGGACTGGACAAGGAAGTGTTCTCCGAAAGTTACACGCGTTTGATATTGGCAGACTATCCAGCGATAGTTTGTTTGAGGTTAATCGGATATTATCGAAGTACCACGAAGACACGGTTCGTGCTGCTAGTGCAGGAGCTGGAACGTTCTTTATCTGGGTAAGTATTAAGCATATCACTGTATTTGAATACGTAGTATTTTAACAAGCATATATCACATTTCATTTAACATTTATTCAATAACAACGTGCTACCTATTTTTAAGATTAAGTTCTTTTACTCGAACTATACCCTCGTTGTAATAATATTTTATAAAATAATGTTATATATTATAAATAATGTTATTATTTAACTATGTTAAGATGATTTGGACATCATTAGCTTTAGGGACTTGAGATTATCAAACCATGATACTTAAACTTGTTTATTATTCTGGTACATAATTCCTTATATAAAATGAACTGGAACAGTCGAAAATTACGGTTACATTAATTTTGTATTTGGTAAATTGTGCAACAGGTACAAAAGCTAATTCCTAGATGATGATTGGTTAAGAACAATAATGAAAATGAAACGATAAAGTACTTCATGTAAAATAATGAGAAACTATATAGATACATTATATTTCATATCTGAACTGTGAATATCTGTTTGCAAACTGAACATATCTTTTACAGGCCAGGAGCGTGGTGGAAGAGACAGAAGCGAAACAAGAATAGAGTTAATACGTGTATGATTTGCAACGTGACCACACGGGTCATAATACAGTCTCTTGTTGGTGGCAACTTCTTGAAATATACATGGTCTTAGCAAATATAAAGGGGATATGTTAAAGCAGACACGATCTGCATACCGATGTATCGAAAGATAATGCGCACGTGTATCTCGTATAAGATAGTAGGATTATTGTATATTATATACCTACATTTAAAACAACCAGTGTGTACTTCTATAGACTTTATGACACTTTTAGAAACGAACAACCACAAACTATGGATGTTTAAGTGGTGATAATGAGAAACTCCGTGAATAGTGAATACACTTTCTAAATGTTACAATAAGAGTTAACAACCAGGATGGTATAGTAGCATATCTACCTACCTACCTACCTACCTACCTACCTACGACCTACATACCTACCTACCTACCTACTCATATTTACCTGTTGAAGTTCAGTGTGACAGAGTGATTATTATGTCACGTGATGTAAACACTGTCGATTTCATTGTGAAAATTCCCAATAAGTAATGACAATATGTTTGTTTCAAATAAATGTTTTTGGTGAAAATTAAATGTTACAACTCTAATTTAATAATGCGTAACTATGCAATAAAAAGGTTATTAGATTTATATTGGGATATATGCACTCGTCCCCTAAAGTCGCGCAATATTAATATGCCAAAAAAAACTCGTGCATATATCCCAATACAAATCTAATAACCTATAAATATCCATGGGAATATTTATTTATGTATGTACGTACTTAAGTACGCCATATCACGACGCTGACTGCTTGTAGCAGTGAGCGCATGAACTCAATGCTTACATTCATAGAAGTGCCACACTGGTATATCACGCCATAATACTGCACCCAGTCACATTATATATACTGACACCCAGTAGCTACCCTTTATATAGGGCGCTGTACCACAACGCCACGCCGCAGTTGTGTCAGTGGGCTCAGTGCTGTACCACAAGGCCACGTCGAATTTGTGTCAGTGGGTTACGGCGTTGTACCACAAGGCCACGCCGCAGTTGTGTCAATGGGATACGGCGCTGTACCACAAGGTCACGCCGCAGATGTGTTAATGGGATACGGCGCTCTACCACAAGGCTACGCCGCATTTGTGTCAATGGGATAGTAGTGTCAATGGGATACGGCGCTGTACCACACGTCCACGCCGCAGTTGTGTCAAGGGGATACGGTGCTGTACCACACGGCCACGCCGCAGTTGTGTCAATGGGATACGGCGCTGTACCAAAAGGCCACGCCGCAGTTGTGTCAATGGGATACGGCGCTGTACCACAAGGCACGCCGCGGTTGTGTCAATGGGATACGGCGCTGTACCACAAGGCCACGCCGCAGTTGTGTCAATGGAATACGGATGCCCTACTTTAGAGATGTCAGTTACATGTTATTATTAGAGTAGTTATTTACCTCCGCCGACTACTTTTCATAGTAACACATGACAACGGAAAGTAGTACGTCATTTTCCGTCAACGTAAAAAATAAGTGAAACGGCCGCCATTTTATTTTTATTTTTAACACGTAATCTGGAAGATTGTAACAAGTTTACATGATTAAAATGTCAGTTCCCCTTTAAGTTTCGTCATCTTTAGAAGCTTTACTGCGCGAGAAACTGCGATATTCACCCATTTAATCATTCGCAACATCTCGTAAACTGCTTCGCAGCATGACTCGAATGTAATACGCAGGTTTCCATATTGGTTACGTCATACTAGCGTGACGCGCGTCAGATTCCCGCCAAAACGAATTTGAGTTCAAAATCAAAGTTTTTATTCAATAATTTTCGATGTCATTTACCCGATTCTCCATCTATAGTTTATTGAAGTGAAAGCAGTGATAAAACCTTCATCTGTATTGTAAATAACAAACATGCAACGCAAATTATACATCAACACGTGTGGCAAGCGGCCATATTGTGTATGTAGCAACAGCTTAGCAACAGTGCACTATTTTCCGTGCCGTTGCCTTCCGGCTAACAGAATGTAAAGATTTTGAACATACCGAAGCGCCGTGATACACACGAGGCGAGATCCCGAAGAATGACGGGACTGGCCGAGCGTTCACGATTGCCATTTAATATTTCGAAGCGAGCGGAAATAACTCGTAAGAGATGTCATTGTTAAAATGCGTTTAAAAATGGTAACACTTGCGTTCTTTTCTAATGAAATACAAGGAGATACTAAAATTGTGTTGTATAAGGTTAAATAGTATCATGGTATCATCAAAATTAAACTCTAAAACGATTAAAGTTTCGCCTCGGCACTGTCGGTCAAAAATATAACGAGTGTCAGTCAGTGAACGTCAACAGGTGCGTATTCAGTATTCGGTGAAGGATAATATTGCACTCACACTAAAGTCTGAAAAGTAGCCTATATTTAAAAAGATCGACCGCTGTTCAACGTCTTGGTGTGCATCTGCAGTTATGGAACTCAACTGGCCACTCGGTGATGTGTTAATGTTTTTTTCTTCATTATTTGTTTTTATTGGCGAGCATCACCATATGCAGCCATAATAAACGTCAAAATACTAAAACAAAGCTGCAGTCCAGTTTATTTGGTTATCCCTCGTCTGCACCACCCACCCCACCCATAAAAAAGAAAAGAAAAGGCGGACCTGGTCAGGGTAGGTTTCTCATTGATATCCAGGATTCTCCTACTCCTACTTTTGCTTATTAAACATGCTCGGAGAATAGACTTCGATAAATAAACTTCGGATAGGAGGATGTATGTCCCCTTACGATGGACGAGGCTAATTGGAAATGACGAACACACTGAAGAAACTCAGTGGCGCCGTTATAATATGTCAAACTAGTATAGACATGGAAATATCAGTTTCCAGGGAAGCGGTCACTAAGTCTACCTTGCACTAGAAGTGTATTCCATGGAACACTTGCTTCGCCTGCTGACAGTGCTGTGTGCTTACTGACAGTACTGTGTGCTTACTGATAGTGCTGTGTGCTTAGTTATGATGCAGGTTAGGCTTATACAAAGGGCATAACTCTGCCAAAATGAAAGCCAGAGTTACTGCAAATGTGTAACAACATTCCTTGAGATGAAGATGTGTGTGAAGTTTCATGTCAGAACATAGTTAAAATAATTTTCAATTTATAGCCAAGGTTAGGTTGCAGGTTAAAGCATGATATCCGTCATGCGGATATTTTTTATGCACTCTTCAACCCAATGAATTTTACTTGACCAGGCTAGACCAGTGACATAACAATTTTGCTTTATCAGATGAGCATCGCTAAATACAGCAAAACATGTTTTGAGATGCTAATTTAGTGCTTGATGTACACTTCATGTGCCATGTGTTTCTTTAATTACAAAATATATATTTCAAAAGCTTGAATAAACGATAAATAGATTAAAATGACCTTGTGTTCCCAAAAGGCAGGTTTTCAGTTGCATATACATGTACTCAAATGGAAACATTTGTTTTACATAGATCATCATCTAGGTGAAGGGCTTATCATTGTTATAATACAACTAAACTAAAGAATACATAATGCAATATTTTATTTATATTACATATATATTTATTAACTAAACATATATTAAAGACTACGATAATGAAATGTATTTACTTCATACTTAATTACTCACTTTAAATGGGGTGGTCTGCCTCTAACCACAAAAAAAATCAACGTCATATATGGCCTAAATGTGCTAAAATGATGTAAAACACCATTTAAAAAACAACGCCAGATATTGTATGGCAAATCAAGTTTTATTTAATGTGAGCAGTACGACATTGTATAAATGTGGCGTGTTTTGTAACAGCTTTACACATTATATAGAATCTCTGTCAGACATATTGGTTCTTTAAAAAAGTAAGACTGCTCCGATAAGTTTTCAGGATCGCCTAATTGAAGTCACCATCAGACTGACACATCTCAAGCGGCATACGCAGTAATTCAGTAATAAGGCCGAAGAAATAATAACCGTGTTTCTGATTTGACCAAATTAAATTGATATATTTCCTGGAGGTGACTCTTGCGATCACAGCATAGTCAACTTTTTTTGGTTAAATCCACTAGCTAAAATCCACACGTCTTTCAGTGTTGCATTGGTATTTGAAGAACTCGAAGGGCATCTCGAGAGCAGATGATGAGTATCTGAAATGAACAAAAACAGTTTTTAAAAACCATGGTGGTGAAAAATATATAAGACATATGATATGCATGGAATTTCATATCATACGTTTTGACAGAGTGTCCTGTTATTTTTAACGGGAACGCGTAATTTAACTTGGGCTTTCGTAAAGATAGGTAAATTGACAACA